>CAKAKR010035609.1:6597-19055 GCA_916700685.1 Adelosebastes latens
CACATACTGTTACTAAAGGGTGCCTCGGTGCGTTGGTTTCCGATGCCGAGGGGCACTTACCAAACGGCGGTATTTGACGAGTTGGGAGTGAGAACGGGTTGCTCAAAACATGGGAAGCGGCGTACACAGACCCAACAGCACTGAATGAATGAGCGAGGACAGACTGAATTGGACTCGAGACGGACGGTACGGTAGGTTAATAGTGCATTCATGTGTTCCTCGGATGGCCCCCTATAACAAAGAGTCACGGAGAAAATGACGCTTGCAAAACTTGAACGATGTGGTATCAACTCAAAGGAACCGATTCTGTGAAAAGACTCAGTCTGCACATCAATACTTTGCCAAGACACGTGGATGAACTTTGCTGTGCCACCTTCTGGTGTGACCAGGCCTCGTGACTGAATATGCCACCAACTAAAAGAACTGAGGCTTTTTGATTTTTTGTTGCAGAGTCGTCCTGCTGGTCGCTCTATCATGAACCGAGCTCATATCTTCATGAAGACAAATAAGAGACAAAGCAAATGGTACTGTGTGCTTCACATCCTCTGCTGCTTCTCTGTTGTTGTCTGAGTGGGAGGTTTTTGGGTTGCTGGGTGAGCTTTGGTCATCCATATTAAGTGGCTGTTTAATGGAGCAAGCAGCATCAGTTGACAATGTTAAGGGGTGTGAGGGAGGTGGATGGCGATTTCCGTGTCAGACTGGGGGAACTGGAATGAAGCTCAGGGATTACTCCCTCAGACGTTTCATAGAGGAGGCAAATTGAAAAGGGAGGAAAAAAATCCTGGCATACAATTCATGTTTGTCACCTGGTTTTCCCTCGCAGGGGCCTGCATTTCCTTATCAGCCGCTTGCAGTTTTTCCCGCAATTTTTCCCATTGTTTTTCACCCCGGCTGTAAAGCCTGCCGTGGCTGCTCTGAGCCCCTCGTTCCTAAAAAGCCTGCGGCTGGGTTAAGCTAGGAACCATTAGTGCTTGGCTTTAACCCCGGTGAGCTTCTTGTGTTTCACTACCTGAGGAGGAACTTGTGCTGATCTTCTCCGGGGTGACCCGGGGGTGGACTCTCACCGAGGTTGGATCAGGGGCTGCTGTCCACTGTGATAACAGCGGTGGTGGGTAGTAACACGTTTTTAAATAAATTGTACTTTTAAAAGTTTGGCAGAATACTTTTTACTCTTACATTTGCAATAAAATATGTGTACTCCGTTACATTGGGTTACACACTTCCTGCTACTTTTACTGATACATTTAGGTATAATCATTTTTATATTCAGCCTAACTCACACACACGACTACGAGAGATAAGATAGCAAATCATAAAAATGTATGCATTGTACGTTTCTGCAAACCACGGATATGTTGAACGTGGGCGCTTTTTGCATTCGTTCAGAGCAAGTGATGTAGTATAGCGGGCGACCGTTATTGAAAGTGACGTAGTATACTAACAAGTATAACAAGTGAGAAAGTCCATTGAGTAAACGTTGACATTATGCGTGTTACATAACGTTACGTTAAGTCCACTAAAGGCGGTTATTTATTTATTGTTATGTTGTTACATTATTACATTATTATTTTAACACCAACCATGATCTTTTTTCTAACCTCGACCAAGTAGATTTGTTGCCGAAATCTAACCAATCGTTTCACAACGTTAACCACGTGTCATTGAGCGTTTCTGCAAGCGTGATATGAGGCTGATACGATGTTTCTGATGTTACAGAAACATCGACATTGAGCATATCAACGTGGTTTGCAGAAACGTAAAATGCCAACAGTCTTTGTGGCGACTGGGTGAGCCCCGTAGATGGACCGGAGGTGTGTGGCCCTACACCCTCCATGACCTCGCTTCAACTACAGTTCAAGATCGTGGCAGAAGATGAAACGCCTCCGCCTCCTTCAGAAGAGGCACATGGCACATTCCTGGCCTAACATCCAGACCCTGTTTGCTTTTCAAATGACACAGAACAACAGTCATATTATGCGCTGCCTACTTTGTCAGCCCTATATGGTGGACATCTCGACCTTCAAAAAATACCAAATCGAATCTGAGAAAACATGAGTAGCCTACTTTCACATCTACTTGAGTCAATATAATTATAAAATAACAGTACTTTTGCTCGAGTACCGCTTTTGTTTACTCTACCCACCACTGGATAACAGACCATGGTGAGGTCAGGTCAAGGTCACTGCTAATGATGCCCTCCCCTGATATTTATTGTTCCTCTTGTGTAATCCTGTGTTTTTGTGGTGGAAACATCCTCTGCAGCAATATTAGCAGCAGGATACAGTGGTGTAACTACAGTGGGAATAGGAGCAATGACAAAAATAAATGGACCTTCTTTATAGATGAAATTGGTGGGAGGATATAATGTATGGCATTTTAAACATATGAATCAAATAAGTACTTTGACATTTTGGGAAATATGTTTATTTGGTTTCTTCAATCGATCTCCGCGGTCATGTCTATCAACAGATGACGGCCCTGTGCACAGATATACGATGATTCTACTTCCGGGGTGCAATATAAGCCGATCCCAGTGCACTCCAGAAGTGTTTAGATCACCTGAGGTTTAGAGGTTCTGGTAGACAGATTTTTTTTTACTTTTGGACAGAGCCAGGCTAGCTGTTTCCCCCTGTTTTCAGTTTTCATGCTAAGCTAAGCTAAGTTAACCAGTTCTAGTTTCACATTTACCATACAGACATGAGAGTGGTATCAATCTCTTCATCTAACTCAGCATGAAAGTGAATAAATGTATTTAAATTTGATTCTCATGTGTTTCCTGTCCTCTCTCTAGGTGACATGGTGGAGACGAGGTCTTTTGGCTCAGGCTCCGTCTGTTTGGAGATGCCTAGAAGCTGCTTGACTTCCTCCTGGATCCATTTTCTTCATATATGTTCACATTATAAGTATCATTTTGTCATTTTGATTGTCTATACTGTAATTTTTATTATGATGGTTATTATGATTCTCCGTCCTGAGAGAAGGATCCCTCCTCAGTTGCTCTTCCTGAGCTTTTTTCCATTTTTTTTATAAAGTTTTTTGGTGGAGTTTTTCCTCATCCAAAGGTCAAAGGTCAGAGGGTGTTTTACGCTGTACAGACTGTAAAGCCCCTTGAGGAAGATTTGACCTGACCATTTCTCAAAATGTCAAACTATTCGCTAACACTTGACATTTTTAGAGAATGTGATCTCCACATTCCTAGAAATTATGTTTATATATCACTTTGCAACAGCAAATTCAGAAAATGTTTTTATCTATATGATGAGGAAACATTTTTAATGAAAATATTTACCTTAAGTCACAAAGTATATAAATGTATATCACAAATTCAGCCAGCTCCTGGTATTCATTATGTTGCCTGCTTGGTTTCTCGGCTGTATACAAACTCTCCTGTCCAGCTTCTCTCTCCTTCCACCTTTTCCAAAGATTTGCATTTACTGGTTATTTCCTAAATTTGACAATTTCTCTGAAAAGAAAATGTGATTTTTTGAATAATGGAACGCATGACTTATTCTTGGAAAATTCTTACATAAGAATTATTTTTCCTAATTTGTAAATTTTTTCAGAAGGAGCTGTGCCATTATTTTTCTTCACTGATATTAATGGAGAAGATGACGCTGTGAAACTCTGCAACTTAATTAGAAGAAGTTAGAACCCAGGGGACTCCTCATTTTTTAAATTTATTTTATCTTCTTTTGTTTCCCCCTCTCTTTTGTATGTAATTGTTGTATGATGCTTGTCTGTTGTCTGGGAATGAAAATGTTTGGTGTCTTACCAAACCATTTCCAGCCTTGGTTCTCCGTGTCTGATCTATGGACTGGTGGTTCTGTGTCTAACCCGTCTCTGGATAAGTTTGCCTGTTCTGCCTACCTAGTTATTGATTCAAGTAAATACAACTTAACCTGTCTGCCTGTGAGTTGTGCTTTTGGGTTCAAACTGTGATTGTACTGAACTGTATTTAGTTTAAGATTATTAGTGACACCTGCTGGAAGTGCTGGTATAGCAGCTTTTTATCTATTTCCTGTTAGACAGGAGGTTGTCATAAACCAGGAAATGCAGCTCAGAGAGGGACATCTGCATGGTGTGCAGACCAGACAATGTGACTCATCGGTGTTTAATCTGTTGCCGTCTTTCCTCGTTGTTAGACGCAATATCTGTAAGTAATTGTTTAATGATATCATCTTTATGTTTTGTGTATGTTATTGAGCAGGATTATGAGTGTTGTATGTATCCTAACTAAACTCTCACTTACCTCCATTGTACTTGATTGTGTTCCTGTACTAAATGAAGATTAATCCTAAATGTATACTTTTGAGTATCCTAAGGACTACTTTCCAGAGTCTTTTGTCTTGACATTTTGGGAACAATTGACACCTCTTGTGGTGTCGTAAAGGTTCCACATAGTATTTTGATCATGGGCTTGTCAGAGGAATGGAAAATCAATGGGTTATCAGTCTTGTTGCCACTCAACCTTTAATTAATTTTTGATCATCGTCCCCAAATGCTTCGACTCGTAGTTTTTCGTTTATACCATTCTGAGATGAGTTTGGGTTTAACGCTGCACCTCGTCTCCCTATGATGATGTACTGTGACATTAGTTCAACTTTTAAGTTCTTTGTGAGTTCCTGCCACCTTTTCCTCAAATGTTTTGTTATGTGATAGGTCATAAAACATTGTGCAATGTTTTTTTTTTTTGCTTTTGAAATTTGGGCATGAAAGAATGTTCCCTTTTTTTATTCATAGAATAAATGCAGAATCCATTTATTCTGCTCCTGATCTGTCCACGTACACACACCTTGTGGTGAGCACCAGATTTGTAACTTGCAACTTGCACAATGCATCTCTCCATAACAGATTTACGGGGGTTTGATCAGACACATCAAGGGGTTTGATGTAGCTAAACCCCACTTTATTTGTCTTTATGCATGGATATGTTACAGTTTCACGTTTGGATTTAATATCAAACACTGCTCGCCATGTTTGAGTCAAGTGTTCAGCTTACATTTCACTTGTTTTCCTTCTTTATTCAATACTAAATCCACTTGTAGCAACTGAAGCATTATCACCGAAGTGCTTTTGTTGCCTAAACTTAATCACACACAGGACTTGGGATGTAAATCCTGATCTCTGGTATCAAAGTCCTGCGCTGTGTACACCCACCATCCACCTTAACCACCTCCCTGTATAACTAGCATGCGGTGCAGATACTCAAAACAAGTGTTGCCTGTGAATAAAATCCAGGCAGCAATTATGTATTCCCCACTCAATACAACACATCAGTAGTATATGAACGTAGGGCTGCATGTTTGGCTGCTTGGTTATCACTTCTTAGTCTGACAGTTGATTCAAGGCTCCTTTGCTAAGTGTACTTCATCTCATACGGCAAGGCTGACTACTAATATGACCATTCATTGTGATTCATTAGAACAACTTAATGTAAATATGGCGTAAAAAACACCTTTTTATTTTATTGAACATGGTGTAGAATCATCTATTTCAATCATGGCAGTCATAATAAAGGTTTCCGTAACTACTGGTATGAGCCCTACTCACTTTCGGGGCCTTAGATGATTCACTTTGGAGCGGTGAATTAAGGCAATTAGGCTTCACGGTGCACAAAAGAAGACAGAAATGGCATGGACATATGGTGCTGCCTGGGCAATTAGTATCTGTAAACGTGGATCAGACATGATGAAGATGAGAGGAAAAAAGAGAAAACAAAACAGTGTTTGGTTTTTTGGGTGTAACAGCTTGTGTTCTTAAAGTTAAAACTGAGACTGGGTTTTTGCTTAGACTAACAATTGGCTTATTCTGTTTTTTTTTTAAGATGAAGCCGTGAGCGTCCGATATTTGCCAGCCACTTCTTCCCAGCTACAATGTGAAATGTAAATGAGAGCACGCAAGCAGAGGAGACATTTGAGAGCGGGATTTTCTCTTTGAACACACGGCCCACTCAGTGAATTGCACTGTGACACTGAAAAATTGGGAATTTTGATTGATTGAATTTCCTCCGTTCCTTTTTGCTGAAGTTCACATATAAGAACTCTAAACTCGGAGAGGGAGCCTCGTGAATTTTTACAAAGAAATCGTCTTTTCTTAAAAAAAAAAATACCATTTTAATGGCTTACCTCTCACTCAGACCTCTCTCGCACCCTTCCCCCCTTCAGGCTATTTGGGTAGAGCCTTTGGAGGAGATGATTAAAAATTTATATTGGCTCAAGATTGACAGCGAACACCATTTGATGTGAGCCACAAAGATGCTATGGGTTTGTGGGCAGCTTTCTTGACGGTTTCACAGGCACCACAAACCACAGTTTACTCTTCAGTGAGATAGGATGAGATGGACAGGCGGAGGATTTGTGTGGTGCTCACAGAGCTCTACTCTGGTTATCTCCCTACAATATGCATGACAGCCTCTGTAGGACTACAGAGAGTCTGAGGCGCAGACAGACGAGGGAGGAGGCGTACCTCTGTGTCCTCAGCCTCCACCTCTGCCACCGTGGGTAGTTTCCTAGTTTGGGTCCTGATGTAGCACCTCTGATGTTCGGCAAACCGGATCCCAGTGATTCCCTTTGAAAAAAGAAAAAGAAATGAAGGGATACTCAGAAATTCAGATGTATGTATCATTCATTAGCTCTCTGTGATGTGGATATCCCTTAAGCAATGGGACGATCGTTTTAAAATGCTCAGCTTTTTGCTGATAATCAAAGCTCTTACAAAAGTCAAAGAAGTTAAAACCTAATGAGTGAGAAGAGGTGTGTTTTTGATCTTTTTTTCTTTCAGCGTGGAATAAAATTGATGACTGCCTGGCCCCTCGCAACACAGCTCTTGCTTTCAGGCTGAATGGAAGTAAAAAGGCGTGGGTGTTCCTCCGATACTTCATAGCAGATAGCAGTATATATATCGCACAGGAGAGCAAAGTGACATTGTTGAGAATGAAGTGTTTTCTACAGAGAGTGACCCCATTGAATTAGGCAGTCATAGGTCCCTGTCACTCTCCTAATCTGCGCAGTCAAGTGTGGAGTCGCTCTCTTCAGCTCCACTGATGATCCTCCGCCATGTGGACTGTAGCTCCATTCAGTCTGACACACAGAGCCTCAATAGGCAAGAAAGATCTGTTAATTCTCCCTCGCTGCCATTCTGTGTTAATCTAAGATATTCAGCCGGAATAAGTCTGAAAGACTCTCAGTATCTCAGATTGTATCCAATTTATTTTCTGCGGAGCAGAGATGCTCATTCAGCACACTGTATTAGAACAGACGGCAGGATCTACATCTGCCAGGGCTGCTTTAGAATTGTATCAATTGTATGAGCGGTACCATGGAAATGGACTTGATTCAATCTAAATTTAATTACAGTAACACGGTGATTGCTATGACATCTCCTTTGAATCGGTTAACTTGACCATGCGGGTGCTTTTTCTACATTTTCTGTGGCGCTGTCACTCCGAAAACCAGATACCAGCCGCACATGACATGATACAAAGTGATGGCTGTCATAATCTACCGCGTGTAATTTCATCCGCGCGGAGAAAGGATGGGGCAATAATGGTCTCAAGCACAAAAGCATAATGTTTATGCCAGGCTTTATTGTGATGAGTCTCTGTTTAATTTGGCTTCTTATGTATTGGTGAGATGCAGCAGAAGAGGAGAGGGCAATGTTGTGATGAGATACAGTAATTACTGGGGTTGGTCAATCAGAAAATGAAGACAGACACATTAACACAGGGATGAGGAATGGAAAAGCGATATCATTTAAACACACAATGATAAAATATCCACTTGGTGCATCCATGTGCAAGATGCTCATCTATTCAAGAAGATAGAAAACATGTAACTGCATGCATCGTTCAGCTCCTGGGAATATAGAAGCAAAGTTATGTCAGCACGTATTAGCTTGTTTGATGTCTTGATATTATCAGCATCATTTGATGTAATTTACAATCCAAATCGTTACCACAATAACCACAGAATAAAATGGTTTCATGAGTTAAATGGAAGCAAATGGAACATACACATATAATACGCATGCTATCTGCAGTAAATCCCTTCAGCAATTGTTAGTAACTTGGTAAAAAGCTTTGACACAAATGACTTTAGCAAAATTTGGATTGAGATTGTGAGATATTAAATGGCTAAAAAAAGTCATATTGGCACAGCCATTTCTGGTTATCAAGGTGAGGTTACCATCTATACACTGCTGATAATCTGTCAGAGCAACATAGTTGGAAAACAGTGATACATTTATGAAAAAGTAAACTAAATCTATTGAGAAACAAAGCCTGTTGACATTAATATTACTTGTTACAGATCGGCTGCGTTCACCAGCTGTTTTCTTCCAACACCTGCGGTGATTTATGGATGTTGGCTCGAGCTTGAGGCAAGACGCCATCTGAAGGTAAGCAACTAAAAACAAGATGACTGACAACTGCCGCTGTGCGGATTCACCATAACTGAATCTGGCGTAGCCCGCAAATATCTGTACTGAGAGGCTGGTGGCTGTTGTATATGTGTGTGTGTTGAAGCAGACAACTGATCTAGTCGGCCTGGTGGCAAGTGAAAGGAGGAAAAACAAGAAGAATTGCCAGCAACACTTGCAGTACTGAGATACAATATGTTTTGTTCACCCTTTATATACAAGCTGGCACACTGGTGCAGTACGGCAAGAAGGATCTGGGACCACCGGTTTCCTCCCACAGTCAAAAAACATACAGATTAGGTTGAATATGATAGTGTTATCCTATTTGTCTGTAGTATTAGTATTAGCCCTGTGATGTACCCTGCCTCTTGCCCAATGTGAGCGAGGACAGGTCCCCAGACACCTGCAAAGGATAAGCAGGTATAGATATTGGACGGCTGTTTACACATAATATTAGAAACACCTGGCAATATGAAAGAACAATCTACATATATGAACTTAAATCTATATGAATCTATGTAAAACAAACTACCAGATGTGTGTTTCACCATCCAAGTCCATGAGGTTCATGTCCAGTGAATAGCAGTCAATGAAGCTGTTTCAATTATACGACTACGACCAATAAAAATAAAACATTTCTTGCTTCTAGTTTACGCTATCAGATTTTTTTTGAGTGGCAGGGGCATTTCGCAAATGCCAGATTGCGAGCAGCCCCTCCTCTTTCGCTCTGTGTACAGCTGGTGTTTGGCTTTAACAAGTGACCGTGTTAAATGGTGTCTCTCAGCCGAACGCATCGTTGTTGCTCGAAAGTGACAACAGCTGTTGAAAATACAATCAGAAAACCTTGAATTTAATTTGATCAATTTTAAATAAATACCCCTCTGTGTTTATTATCTACGCTTTTACATAGCTGCATGCATTCGGCTGAAAGTCACCAGATAACAAGGTCGGTCATTAAACCGAAACATCGGTGCAATGCACAGAGGAGCGGGAGCCTACTTTCCGCTAGCTGCTTTTAATGTAAGTTAAGATAAAAAAAAGTAATGGCGAAACAAAGCAGTTTGTTACAAAAAGACCTTGTGAGGAGCAGGAGGAAGAGTGTTTAGCCATCTTTCTTAACCAAGACCTACTCCTGCAACAGTTTCTCCTCAACAAGTGCCGATTAATAACGCATACTGTGGCCCCTCGTCACCATACCCAACGCAAGCTGTACTGTTGAAAGACTTCAACTGGCATCAGGGCATCATACAGACTGAACTCTTTGTCCCTGCTCTCCATTTCAGTGATCAACACCAAGCCTCGTCGTCTCCTCCTGTCATCATCAAAAGTAAGCTCATTTAGAATTTTAGACTGTAGTGACCTATTTCATTATTGTTTATTGTGTAGTTTTTGTTGGGTGTAAAATTGGATTTCATGCTGTGTGCGTGCGTGCGTGCATGTGGTTTATGTGGCCGCCGTGCCAGGCTATGTTAAAATGTAATTTTTAACGTTACTGGGCATGATGGTACTATAGTGTTATGTTGAAGTCTGTTCTCCGTTTGAATAGTGTTTCCCTCCTGTTGAAATGATAGGTGGTTAGGGTTAGGGTAAAGGTTGGTTAGGTAGAGGGAAACACATATAGACGGGAAACAGTACTCAACACAACATGGCCGCCATGCCAGGCGTTGCATTGCTGTTAATGTGGCCGCAATGCCAGGCTATGTGATGCTGTAATGTGGCCGCAATGCCAGGCTATGTGATGCTGTAATGTGGCCGCCATGCCAGGCTATGCCATGCTGTTAATGTTCGTCTTGCTGGTGCCTGTAACATTACCTCTGATGATGTTGTATAAGGCTTGTATGATTAAACCGCGGGTCATTCAGGCATGTATAGTTGTAATTAATATCGTTAATATATGCATTTCAGAACCTATTAAGTAGCCTATGATTGGTCTTGGACGGGCTAGGCCCACCTGATTTACTTTGTGCCCACCCACACGAAGATTTCTGCCTACGCCACTGGCATAGCGTCCAGTTCTTCAGTAATGATCATTATTTTGCATAGAGAGGGAAACATTTAGACTTTGGCGCCCCCTACTGTAATTTTGTACTCAAGTCTGAAAAAGGCAACCATACCCTTCATGTACAAACTGAAACAAAAACAACCTTTTAGCAAATATTTCTTGTCAAACCTCAACCCAAAATGTCAACATTTTGGTTCCTTCAACTCTGCGGAAGTGCCTTAAACTTGCATTCTTTCTAACAGCCAGCAGGGGGCGACTCTGGTTGCAAAAAGAAGTCTGATTGTATAGAAGTCTCTGAGAAAATGAGCCTACTTCTCACTTGATTTATTACCTCAGTAAACATTGTAAACATGAGTTTATGATCTCAATCGCTAGTTTCAAGTCTTCTTCAATACAGCATGATGTTCATTTAGTAAATTATGGTCACATTTAGAGTCAAATAGACCATAAAGCAGGGGATGCTTTAGGGCGTAGCTACCTTGTGATTGACAGGTCGCTACCACGGTGTTGTCCGGTCTGGAAGATGTCCGAGCCTTCGTCTTACAACTTTATCCCTTTCACAGTGTGTTTTCAGTTCATGAAAGTTAAAAATAACAGTTTGGTCGCCTAAAAATGTCATATTCAGCGTTCGGTTTCGCTGACCTCCACCCTCTCGTGTCACTTCTGGTTGCAAAAACCAAGATAGCGAACTCCACGCTTCAAAACGGCAGTCCAAAAACCAATGGGTGATGTCACGGTGACAATGTCCACTTATAATATACAGTCTATGGATTGTATCATAGCTTTCCTTTCATGCACAGTTAAATGTATACTCTAATTGGTGCTGTAACACCAAAGCAGTTTGTCATTTTATTGAACTAAAATTTCAGAACAAGTTTCGGGCCAATTTTCCTAAATGTGCTTTTGTTCACTTGTCAAGGATATTTATTATGAGCTTATTTTAATGTAAAAATGACCCTGGCGACTCTCTCTCAGGATGTCTCTTTCTATATTTTTCTCCTTTCTCTCCTGTTAAAGCGAGTGTAGTATTGGTCGGAAACAATAGTGAGTGGATTTCGCCTGTGGTCCATGGACCTGGTGGCATAATCCCCTCATTTTCCATTCCTCACACAGCCCCGCCTTGATGCTTGATGGAGACTGTTTTTAGAGGTGGCTTTGGTCTGTGTAACAACATGCAACAGCCCCTTTTTCTGTATTAAAAAAATCTATTCTAACATCAGCACACAAGCTACCACTTAGTACAACCTATTGTTTTTGTGTAGGTTTCCTTCCCTTAAAAAAAAAAAAATCACTAAGGTTTGAATTACTCTGCTCACTCGCTTGTTTCTTAGTCTTCCGTGGAGGAGCGCTGAATCAAACAAATCTCCTCGGGGGCTGTGCTTCACTAACAGGAAGTGGAACAAGCAACAGGCACATGTGTTTATGCATGTGTGTGTTGGTAAGTGGGACACACACACACACACACACACTGGTGCTTGGCGAGGGAGAGCCAAAGAAATAGAGAGATTGATTGCAGAGGTTAAAGTTTTCCGGCGCTGTGCTGGGTTTGCATCATATGGAGCCATTTTTAGATTCACAAAAGATCATTGTAACAAAACAATAACAACTCAACGTAGGTGTGTGTTTGGGATGAGTAGCATCCTGTTAACATTTCATTGTAAATAGTGGTGTGAGAATAAGAGCATTCGTTAACCAGTCAAACAGCACGCTCCCTTCTCTGAGCTGCAGCATGTGTAACCTCCTGCACACTCCAGAAAGGATTTAGGAATGAAAGGTAAGTTAATGAGGTCTGCTGGAGACAAAATTGCAGTTGAAAAAAGGTGTGAGAAACAAATAGAGATGGGCTTTTTAATGGTGTTTGTCTCTGTAGTGCCAAGAAGTTACTGTATAAAATTAGCAGGAAGAAAACGGTCTTTTAGTGCTGTGTGTGTGTGTGTGTGTGTGTGTGTGTGTGTGTGTGTGTGTGTGTGCACTCAAACACACATAATCTGAAGGAGTGCAGTTAGTGATTTAGGTATTTTTTAAAATGCATTTCTGATCC
>CAKAKR010035609.1:19847-57266 GCA_916700685.1 Adelosebastes latens
GTGTGTGTGTGTGTGTGTGTGTGTGTGTGTGTGTGTGTGTGTGTGTGTGTGTGTGTGTGTGTGTGTGTGTGTGTGTGTGTGTGTGTGTGTGTGTGCGTGCACTCAAACACACATAATCTCAAGGAGTGCAGTTAGTGATTTAGGTATTTTTTAAAATGCATTTCTGATCCCCGTGTACACCTCGCTGAGAGTAATTTCCATTATTTTGTTTCTCAGATGTTTCAGAGGTTTGTCACACCTGTTTTTCACTGAGGAGAAAATATTGTTCAAGAAAATATGATTTCCACAAAGGATAAATGTTGTCAACCGCCTCTTTGATAAGGGCAGGATGTGAACATCATAATCTTTGCTGGCGCTGAAAAGAAGAGTTTTTCAGCAAAATGACGAATAGCTTACATGGCCTTGTTTAACCTTTTACTTACATTTTTGAAGTCGTGCACCTCAAGTACCTCCTCGCTGCCGTTTCCCATTCTGAAGATCTCAATGCGCTGACCTGGGTCAATCTCCAGCAGACCGTCTCTCTCCACGCCGTCCAACACCGCTTTGTACTTGTGGTCATACACCTGCGATAACACAAAGAACCACACACTACTGTGACTGTGGTGTATTTATCAGTGGCTAAATCATCGATATGTACCAAAGGATAGTAAAATGTCTGTAAAAACATGACAAGACGGACAATTTCTTGAGTCAACTTGCAGAAATAACAACCCTTAAATCAACATTTTTCTTTAAACCGTCGTGAAAATCTTCGAGTTAATCCTAATGAAAATGACGACAACTGGAGCGATATGTCAGTTGTTTCTGATTGAAAATAATCAATCCGAAAACAGACATGAACACGATGTCAGACTGAATAATGAAGCGAAATGAAATGGCAATTCAGTCTGACTGACATAAAATAGGATAAGAAAATTGGTCTTAGGAGTTTCAAATACTTGCTATAAAGAAATTATATGTTAAACTTGCATTCATATATGTTTTGACCACTTGGGGGCAGCAAACGTATTGACATACTATCACTTTATACATTTTTCATGGAGAACACTTTAGCAAACAGTTGTCTATTTCAACCCCGACCTCATGGAAAGGCGTATAAATAGCATGACATTTCAGGACATTCCACGTGTCATGATAACACATTTTAGGCTTTTCACGTGTCATTTAACACCACGTCGTTTCCGTGAAATGGTCACGGTTATGTTTAGGCACCAAAACTATGGTATCATGGTTAGGCTTTAAAATAAGTACGTAAACAAGTACGGAAAACACGTCTCAAATGTCACTAATGTCACTTCAAATTAACTCAACAGCACTTTGGGACACAAACACCGGTCTCGAACACCTGTTTCCTTGTGTTTGTTGGATCCATCCACCTCCCCGCCATAGGTTGACTCTCTTTTTATTCTACGTCACTATAGCTCTGAGCGTTTGCATTGCAGTCAGCACAGACTACATGACGTACACACGTTACGCCAAAAGCAACAAAGGCGTTGTTATCGCACGTGAAATGACTTCTAAATTACCGTGTCGTTCATACGCCGTTTGGTGAGACCGGGGCTGTTGATTTACACATCCAGCAGCTAAATTACGTTAATTTAGGAGTTGTGTTGCTAGCTACCTGACTAATCTACATCCAATATTCACCAGCTATTTGTTGCCTTTGTCTGTTTGCTGTTTGGTGCTGGGCAGGTAGCGTAGAGTAGGTTTATCAGAGATGAGCTGAAAGCCGCTAAAATGCTCTGTAGAGCTTAGAGGAACTGCAGAGTCTGGTCATAATTATCTGTAGGTTTGTCACTACAAGGGACCCCTTTAAAGCTGAAATAGGTGAGATTGGAGCAAATATGATTAAAAAAAGTTATTTTTATAAAAAGGTCGCTATATTGTGACAGTAGTACATGAAACAGGTAATCTGAAAAACATCATGTGCCTCTGCGTCCTCCGGCGTCCTCCGGTGTCCTCCGGTGTCCTCCTGTGTCCTCCGGTGCTCCTAATGGCATCTGCAAGTTTTCACAGACCGGAGGAAAACAAGCAGTAAGAGCTGATCTGAGGTCTGCTGTCCAGCTGCCGTCTATGAGAGCCGGCTGTCAATCACTCGTGACTGATCAAAGATGAGCGCTGATCAAATATGAATCAATATTATGTTACGTTAATGTCTATTTCTCTCCTCAAATGTTTTCAGAATCATCTTGTAGTGCACGGTTTAGCTGTAAAATGAGAGAGTTTGTGTCGCGTTAGCCATTGTGAAATCTGGTGAAGGAACGCCAAGTTCTGGTCACATGACCGGAGCTCAGCCGCAATAGGAACGCTCTCTCTCTGAAATGACCTGTGATTGGTCAAAGTCTCCCGTTACGGGCGAGATTTTCTAAAGCCTGAAAACAGAGCCATGAGGAGGTGCAGAAGTCTAGTTATCTCTCAGAACACTTGAATTACAATATGCTGAAAGGTTATTATGGGATTTTTGCCCAATGAAGCCAAAAATATACTGCCTACTGCAGCTTTAACAGTACAAATAATCATCTCAAATATTGATTTTCAATAATATTGAAGTATCAAAGGCTGGATACTTCCTTTAAACCCCTATATTAGCCAGTTACACCAACAACCTCCATCTGAAACATCACAGCAACTACAGTATTGACAGGGTATCTCGAATCTCAAATACAACATCTATTCTTAAACTAACATCGGTGCTAACAATCACTTGTGTGCAATTAAAATATTTGTGTAGGCAAGCTGTAACATTGAATAATAAAATGTATTGATAGAAGGAGCCTGAAGTGAGTAAAATAAAGACCTTGTGAGTCTCTGGTACAGTGAAAGCCTTCTCCTCACTGTTGCCTTAAAGCAGTGTTGTTTATCACAACCGCGCTGCTTATGTACTGTTCTTGGACACGCATGGATGGCTCTTAAAATTCCCTGTCTGAAAAATGATTCATGCCCACCAGCTGAAAATATGCTATTAATATTTATGTGAGGGTTGTGTTATGATGAGAAATATATTGCTGAGTTCATCTTCATCTGTCTCAGTGGCAAATCAGAGGCTCGCCAATGAGACGCATGATTAATGAATACGCTCGGATGGGAGTCCATCAGGATTTATATCCCTCGTCAGGAACATCTGAGCGTCCTCTAACGCTCCGACACCAAATTAGCTTTCACTTCTTTCATATGATCAGTGTTTAACATGTTTGGTGTCTGCTTTGCGCATTTAAATACATCTCATACAGCAATTCTTTTTTTTGTCTGGTGGGAGAGAGTAATAATTATCAAATGGGATATAATTCTTAATAGAAGATCACTGTTAGAATGGTACTCGCCTATAAATCTCCATTAACGTGGGTCACAGTAGCCTTGGCTCCGAAGAGAAGTAGAACTTAAAATCGTCAGGAGAAGCCAAATTAAGATGGGCTTGAAATTTAAGTGTCAATTGAGCAGTTATGGATAAAATTGGGGCTATTAAACAGTCTGAAAGTCTGTGTGGTGAATTAAAGTTCTATTTGAGCATTTCTTTTATATTAACATAAAGCTGGAATGGGGGAATAGATTCTGGAGGCTTATTGATTTATACTAAAACAGTGAATTACATTTTCAGCAGGCTATCACTTTTGATGAAAATCCAACGGTGAGAATCTCCCCACTGCACCAGGTTGAAATAGATAATAATGTATTACAACAGTTTGACTTCAACTGGTTCAATATCCAAAGCTGCTGCTGTGCACCATAATTGGCATTCTGAAAATAGAAATGAATGGCCTCTTTTGATACTTATAGGTGCTTCAGTACATTGGGAAACTTGGAGTGTGATTTATGCTGCAATAAGAGGAAGATTTTTTAGAACACAACACAATATTTTTGCCTCACTGTATAATGACGATGATCGTTATAATTAGTTTTTCTGCTGACTCTCGTTATTTACATGCACGTTTATATGTTTGAAAGTATGCGACGGGAGATTTAAAGAGGACTTGTCATAATTTACTCATCTTGTACCATTTATAAATAGCAGTTCACAGACACTGTCAACTAAAACCTTTAAAAAAATATAGTGTGAAAGTTAATTAGGTTCCCATATGACACTGAACAGGCAGATAAAAGGCCAGCACATAGGAGAGGCTCCAATTTATGTTACACTCTCTGTACCAAGACTCTTAAAGGCCGCTGTGTAACTACTTTAGTCACAAAGACTTTTAATACATCTGAAACTCTTGAGACATTAAAACTGCAGTAGGCAAGATTTTTATTTGAAAATACATCCAGCATGTAGTTTGACTTGAAGATCTTTACTCAAAGTCCATTAGCTAGCTCAATCAGAGACACTTTAGTCTAATAATTGACCATTTACAGAAGATGGTTATATAGATCAATGTATCAATGTATACAATGGTTCGTATGATATTCCTTTTTTTTTGTGCATTCTCCTATGAATGTCCAGCAACACGTCTCAATTTCCGCCTGTTACATGCATACAGTCAAAATAAACTTCCATCTTCACAGGAAACAACTTGGTTAGGTTTAGGAAAAGATTGTGGTTTGGGTTAAAATAACTACAGAAATGGCGTCACGTAAAGATAGGGTCGACGATGTTGGAAAGCTAGCATAATTTGAAAGTAGCATCGCCTCAGGAGCTCCGTCTAAACCACCCCCTTCACTCGGGGCTCCTTCCAAGGCAACTCCCCCCACACACACACATGCACGAAAACGCGTTTTGTTGAATACAGCGGCCTGCCTCTTCTGGAAAACGATGCTGATGAGAGCAGAGAGAAATGTTGTTAGGATGTAAAACCAAAACAATGAGCTGAAAGATGCTAAAACGCTCCGCGGAGCTGAGGGGAACTGCAGAGTTGAGAGAAGCAGTTTTTTTTTTACTGCTAATATGAAAATACTGATCGTTGGAGCTTTAACGACATTCACTTAAACCTATACCTGATTAGGACTCATGATATATTTACTCCACAACTTTCTTCATAAAACTATCCTCAAGTATAACATCACTACTATTCGCTTGTCTTCAAAAAATAAAAAAACATTTTAGAAGAAACTGTCGTAGTTAATCTGGTCATTCTTTGAAAGACCGCAGAGCTCTCTGACATCACATTTCATGATTTCTTGGATTCTCAAAATTCGAAAGAGTTTCCCGTCAACATGTGAAGTTTCCTACTGCGGCTATAAGCAACCGACTGTAATCTGAAGTTCAGCCTCCACTCCCCGTTGTCCCACCAAACTTCTAAGAGCACGTCGAAGTGCAAAAAACAACTTGCAGGAATAAGAGCGGTTGTTTATAACTGCTGGTTACTGTATGAGATGGCAAAGCAGCAACAACAATACAATGACGTCTTTGGATGTTATTGTTATTTTATGTATTTGAACGCTTAAAGGTTACATAGCAAGCAATCTGGGACCGCACCGAAATGCACATTGACTGCCAAGAAACATTACTGCGAACCGAGCCTTGTTATTTATCTGAAAAACAGCCTTGTCCGATATCCCTCTGGAACAGCTGGTCCTTCTCTCACATCACAAGACGCCTCAGACTGTTGTACAGTACCAGATAAAGATTTCAGATCTCCACAGCGAGGAAAACATTCGAGCTCAGGACCGTGCGGCGATCTGTGTGGAAGCCTTCACAGACGATGCTTTGTTTATTTCCTCTGTTCAAGGTTTCTGTCTGAAGTGGTTCTTAACAACCTCCACCTAGATGGTTTCAAACACAGACTCACAGCGAAGGCAGTGAATGAGAAGCGGCAGGCGCAGTCAGGGTTGTTTGTGCGAACGGGTTCTGGTGTGGCACCCGAGGACATTAAGCAAAGGTCACGTAGATGTTGTTACAGGTGAGTGGGTCGCAGTTGGTACTGTGTGTGTGTGTGTGTGTGGGGAGAGAGAGAGCGTGTGCATATGTGCATCTATGGAGGAGGCAGCCGTGGGAATGAGAGAGATGACTTGATGACAATATGTCCTCTTAGTTGTCCTTGAGGGTTACGAGATAGAGGCTCCAGTCAGGCGGAACTGGATGCCTGTCACTCACGGCGAGGTGGTGATGGCGGTGGAGGCGGGAGTGTGGGAGGGTTGAAGGTGTAGGGGGGGGTAGTGGTGCGGGGGCTGCACGGTGCACGGGCCTCCTGGGAGCCATAGGCAGCTCTGTGATGGATGGAGGTGGGCAGCAGCTTAGACAGTCACACTGGAGAACATCGTGTCCTTTTGGTTTTAGTCCTCTTCAAAGTCCCCGCTGGTTTTAAAACACCATGAGACTTGTGGCTTCAAATTCTGTTTGACAAAACTTGTCAAAAATAAGCCACGTATTATATTTATCTACAGTATGATAAAGTATATTTCAAATATATCCTCAAGCGCATATATTATAGACAAAAAAATCCTCATACCAAAACAACAAAGTAGGTTGTTTGTCTGCGCCCTCTTTGAGCCCAATATATACTAATAATTACTAATAAATATATGTATATATATTATTTTTTATTTATTTAATTTATTTATACATTTTTATAACTCATTTGCAAAAGAAAGTACGTTTTGTAAGGAATGTAATGTGCCCCAGATTATGTTTTTCTATCTGCATAATTATGGAATGCTGTTTTAGCCAATATTAAATGAATAATTGAATGAATAAATAAATAAATATTTATGCCTATGAAATAAACCGTGAAATAAATAAATGAGGCAATACATATATAAATAAATGCCACATTTATTTATATATTTATTTCAGGGAATTTTTATTTCATATTGCCTCATTTATTTATTTCAGGATTTATTTCATATCTATCCATATTTATTTATTTCATAGGCATATTTATTTATTTATTTAATATCGGCTAAAACGTAAAAGTGTTTAGTTATTGTATCTGCCAAGAGTGCAAAATGTTAATACTGTAAAATATTCACTTATAATATAATTCACTGTTATTGCAATACAATAACGCATGATGAAACTTTTTACTTGTTACATTTAGGCATCCACAGGGAAAGATCATGGTCTTGGTTTAATAAGCTATAGAGAAAAGTCCATTTAAATGACTTGAAGAACTTCATTAATATTTAACCATCTTTCCATAAACATAACCAGTGATTTTGTTGCAGTTGTTTTCAGTCTCATTGTTTACACTATATGGTTAAGTTACGGAAAGATCACCTTCATTATAACAGTAAAACAAACATTGTTCACTGTTGGTAGAAAACAGGATGTGAACCGCTAGTGAACAGAGGCTCTGCACGCTCAGCTGGACTACCAACAGTTGTCACCCAACTTCTGGCTTTGCTACTGAATGTAAACATACGTTATGTTCTTTCAGTAAATGAGTAAATACTGTTTACTGTTTGATACTGATATTATTTGCACGGTTGCAAGAGGTTTCTGGTTAAGAAAATGTAAAAGTAGATTGTTTTTCAACAAATGACAAATGTCTCATACAATACTGACATACTACACAGTCATATAACAGAGCTAGGGGTGTCTTGATATACCGGTATTGATGATAACCGCGATATTTAAAAAATGAAATATTGATATATAATGTTAATAATGCACATATGATAATATTGTGTAAATAATCCAGTGCATCTTAAATAATTTCCGTTTCTTTCTGTTCTCGCTTTGTCTCTTTCCCCAACGCCCCCCCACACAAACTGTAAAATGTAATTCATTTACCATAAAAGAGACAAAACACACAATAAACAAAGTTAAAGATTAATTTGACTGACAGCATTATTTCTCAAATTTTCTTTATATATCGCAATAATATTATTATCGTGAATTATTTTGGTCACAATCGTAGTAGTGAAAATCTGAAATGGTGACAGCCCTAAACGGAGCCATCGTTAATGTCTTTAGAACCAACTGTTCTTTTCCGACTATGATAAGTAAAAAAATTCTGCTGTTTAAAAGACCTGTTTGTTATTTTTTGACAACATAAATTATAGGTTTATTCACATATATACTGTATTTGTAAGTAACTGAGTTTGATTTCTAGATTAAATTGTAGTATTTTGTGGGTGTGTCTATAATTAAAATTAAAATTAAAAAGATTTAGTTGTGTCAGAAGTGCCTTAAACCTGCATTCTTCCTAATATCCAGCAGGGGGCGACTCCTCTGGTTGCAAAAAGAAGTCTGATTGTATAGAAGTCTATGAGAAAATGAGCCTACTTCTCACTTGATTTATTACCTCAGTAAACATTGTAAACATGAGCTTATGGTCTCAATCACTAGTTTCAAGTCTTCTTCAATACAGTATGATGTTCATTTAGTAAATTATGGTCCCATTTAGAGTCAAATAGACCTTAAAACAGGTGATACTTTAGGGCGTGGCTACCTTGTGATTGACAGGTCACTACCACGCCGTCGTCCGGTCTGGGAGTTGTCTGTGTTTTCGTCTTACAACTTTAACCCTTTCACAGTTTGTTTTCACTTCATGGAGTTAATTGTAACATTTTTGGTCGCCTAAAAATGTTTTATTCAGTGTTCGGTTGTACTTAGCTCCACCCTGTTGCGTCACTTCTGGTTGCAAAAAAACCAAGGTGGCTACAGCCAAAATGCCGTAGATCTCAGCCGTACTCAAAGCTTCAAAACTGTGGTCCACAAAGCAATAGGTGACATCACGGCGACTAATTCTTATATACAGTCTATAGACTAAACCTGTGTTTCAAATTTTGGTGTGGGCCAACCCATTAGATCACATTTGGATCCCTGACTGTGTCTTCAACTGACTCGAGAGCTGCTTTAAATAGGCAGCGAATGGAACACTTGGCCATATTTGATCGAAAGAAGCTGCCATTTCCTAAAGTGTTTTTTTAAGGAGATTCCTGAGTCGCACTGACAATGAAACTGCAGATAGTCGTGCTGTCTGGCTGAGTCACACAGAGTTTGATGTCTCTTCTAGAGCCTCTCTGTTGTAGCGTGCCAGAAGTTGCATTGTTGTTTGTGTAATGTCAAACTGGTGAAGACTTCAGACAGTAAAAGGTTTGTTTTATTGTCATTTATACAGCTTTTATCTGTGCCTTACTGTCCAGGATTTACACGTGTGAAGTGTTATTATTGGCCAGTATTTGCAGTGAAATCTAGCTCTCTAGTGTCAAGTATAAAAGAATCACAGAACCAAAGATTGGAAAAAACATCTCTGTGATGAGGTTTTTCTCCCAGGTATAAAAGAAACCATCTGACTCTTTTTTCTTTTTTTTTTTTTCCATTGGAGAGCTCCAACTCAAATCAGCTGGGCATGAAAAAGCAGAGTCAGTTGATCACCTCAGCTTTTGTTGCTGCAGAAGAAGCTTTCTTTCTGTTTCCCTTATGTCTCCACTGCTGGCTCCTTGTCGTCAACCAGCCTGCACCAGACTTATTTTCAGAGCTCAAGTCTCTTCACATGGGCAATCACATGGGAACAACTAATGTCTCCCAAGTACTCGGGTCGCACTCTGCTTGGCAATGTTGTTTTGTTTTTTATTAGAGTTTCTCATTTTCTCTGGAGTAAAAATGGAACATCTCTGTTGGGCACATTGGAAATTGCCACTGCAGAGGTGTAACCTTTTTACAAATAAAAGCGAACACAGTTACTGCTAGAATAATTAATCCTCCCCTAGAATAATGACAATTAAAGAGACACACACACACACACACTATGAAGTTTCACCAGAAAATTACAGGTAATGAAAACAAACCTTGGAGGAGAAATCCTGGGAACACATTAAGCTGAGGCAAGAGGAGGAGCAGGTTCCTATGGAGATATTACTTGAAAATGAGGATCCACGAGGGGAATAATTACAGCTGGTATAGATTTCCCACCCAGGAGCAATGATGCAGATGGCCTTCACACATACTGTATGAACACATGTTCTCTATATTCACTGTCAGACACTATGTGCATATTTGTGGATGTGTTTTCTCTTGCAAGGTGATTTTAACAGATTTTTAAATATAAAATCTGAAGAGGGAGAGAGAAAGAGAGAGCGAGAGCTATCTGATTGTGTGTTGTCTTGAGACCATGGGGATTATGCTTGTGGACACTGATTACCAAGCCTGTCAGCTCCCAAGGCCTGGAGAATTTGGATAAATGAAGTAGGAATGCTCTCCGGCTGCCAGACACATGCAGGCTGCCGTTTGCCGATGCCTCCCGAATACAGGCAGCCGGTTCTGGACAGGCGCCAGCTTGGAGAATTCAATTTAGAAAATACTGGTCAGTCACTAATGCGTCATCAACTTAGTTGGTAAAATGAGCCCACTGGCAGTGTAGGCTACAACATCAATCTCACTGAAGACGAGCTGACAGCGAGCAGAATACAACACGATGCAACATGTTGCAAACTGTGGAAATGCAGTCTGTGGCTGTACATCACCCATTTTTATGATGACACTCCTTGTCAGTGAGTACATTTACATACATGTTTATTAACAATGATTTCAGCCTGTAAATGATTACACAACCAATTCTGAGTAAAAGAAACAAACAAAAAAAAGGAAAATTAGTCCCAACAAAACAGAACGGTAGAACGCAACACGACATAACGATTTTCTACAGACGGATAAGTTGTCGGCTGAAGCTTCAGTTTATCGCGTCTACTGTTTTTACAATACACAAATGTAATTCTGTTTAATTTTTAATTCTTTAAACTTACAGGTGTACTACACATTTGCAGCTCTCCTCTACAACTGTTATAGGCCTACAACTGATTAATTCTCCTCTTTAAAGGTGCAGTGTGTAGGATCTGGCGCCATCTAGCGGTGAGGTTGCAGATTGCATCCAACTTAAACTTCTCGCGTGTGCCAAGCGTGTAGGAAAACCACGGTGGCCAGTATTTGGTTTGATCGTTCTGGGCTACTGTAGCAACATGGCGGACTCCGTGAAGAGAACCCGCTCCATATGTAGATATGAATGGCTCATTCTAAGCTAACGAAAACACAACAATTCTTATTTTCAGGTGATTATACACTAATAAAAACTTTTTTAAAAACATTTTTACCAATAGATCCCTTTAAATGTTACATACTGTTTCTTTAACTGAGATTCACCCCTTTTAACATACACCACAAGCTTACACAATAATAGCACACCAACTGTTTTTATTATCATGTTAAATCATAATCTTTAATTGCAAAAAGGGATTTAATAACTACGGTAATAAACATAACATACCTGCAAAATGTTTATTGACAACATATTCCACTTGTTTTCTCTCCATTATCCATTCTAGCAATACAATATCATAGCAACTAAAGTATGATGGTTGGTTATGTTTCAGTACTCACTTGGTTAAGGTTAGGAACGATACGTCAGATGTTTTACTGGTTGTCACTTTCAGTCCAAAATAGAGGAAGCGTAGATTTGCTGCTGGGCGCTGATGTTACAATGGAACGAACAATTGACTTTCACTTCTTATCAATATACGTTCTTTGGTGGAACTGAGTCAATCATGGTTGCTATTAGCAACAGAAAGCCCTACTGAAACCAACTGCCGGTGACAGAGCAGCTATACCTTTTAGTCGAATGTCACAGTAAAAACCTGCGCTGGGAGTTTTAAGACTAGAACAAGTGTTTATTTCATGTAATTCTCCGTCCAATTTGTTTTTAAAACATTCTTTTTATTTTTGAACATTCAGATCAGCAACCACGCCAGGCTTTTTTTTTTGGAAGCAAATTCAGAGAAATCCTCCAAATATAAAGCCAAAGCATGTAGTCTCAACTTTTTGTCTGGAAGCTGTATGCATGGGCCCAGTCAGTGTGTAATGAGAGGACGCAAAGTCAGACTCTGGCTCTAAATATAAACATTTGTAAGGCGCTGAAACATTTCTGCATTGTAATTAGCACCACTCTTTTCTGTGGTTTAGTTATATGTGGAGGTAAATAGCTTCATGCAAGCAATTAAGAAACTGTGCCCTCTTTTTATCTGCAGGAAGTTCTATCAATAGCACCAACAAACACCAATGAAAAATCCATTGAACCTTGAGTATTTACTCTGGCATAAAAAATAATGGAAACTTATTTTGATGTTGCTGAATGTTCTGATGTTGTTGCATACTTGAGCTTCCTGCGTTTCTGTGGTATCTTAATGTTTTTGGAAGTCATGCAAAAATCACAATCTGAGTATGTGGTGTATGTAGCATTAAATGGAAAGCTAAAACTAGGCTGGCGTGGGGGTTAAAGTGCTTTTGGGAATTCACCCAAGCAATTACTTTAAGCATCAATTTGATGTTAAAATGTTTTACAGCTGCCAACGCCAAAGGCCAGTTGAGGAAAATGCTAAGGTCATTAGCCTTTCAAAAGAATAAGCTAGAACGTGTCAAGTTGCGAAAGCTTAATGGAGCCATCTTCCTAAAGCACATTAACACTGTTAAAACAAACAGCTGCTGGCAATGTACCTCGCATGTACCTCCCTACTGAGCCAATTCTGTCGTTGTAGTGTATTTTTTTTCTCATTTCAGCAGATAACTCGCCAAACACATAAACAAGTCAATGCCACTCTCAGATATTTCTAGTAGAGTTATACGGTGGAGTTTAAACACCTAAAGCATCAGTGATAAAGGTCAGATTTTGGAGTCAGTCTTACAGGAGCAAAGAGCAAAAGCTTCTTTTTAAGCCCACCGTTTCTGCACTGATGTTCGATAATCACACAAATCCACTGTAGAAGAAGAACTCCACGCTGAGAGAAAACTCAATAGGTCAGAATGTAATGCAGCCACGTGTTAAAGTGCATTTACCAAAAAGGGAATTATGACATTTCATCACAAAAAAACACTCTTGAAGTGCATTAAACATCACAAACTGATGACACTCAACAGCGTAAGAGTATCCGAGAGTGGATTTTTCCCTTAATGTGTAGCAGACTGGAAAACCATATTACTGTCAGTCTATCAATAACCCCTCAAAAAAAGCTGTTTGTATAGACATAGTGGAGGTGAAAATGCTTGAGCTTCACAAGGTAATGGCTTTGAGTCTTCTGCCCTTAATCAGATTGGTATCAAATAAGTGTCGGGTAGCGCAGATGGCCGTCGGTCTGGTGAAGAATCACTGTGAGATTTATGAACTCTTCCATTTGAGTTCTTTACAGAAGTACAGCAGGTTATTTAGAGAGTCAGTTCTCCCAAGATTTTAAAGGAACAGCACAACCTTTTGGGAAATACACCTATTTGCTTTCTTCCCGACAGTTAGATAAGAAGATCGATACCACTCTCATGTTTGTATGCTTAATGTGAAACTAGCAGACACTTAGCTTCAGTTAGCTTAGCATAAAGACAGGAAGCAGTTTGCCTAGTTCTCACCAAAGTTTGAAAATATGACTAACATCTGTAAAGCTCACATTATATCTTGTTTGTTTAACTCACATATGAAATCTAAAATCAGAGTTGTAACAAGGTCACCCACAAGTTACGAAACTCTCGCAAAATAGTTGAGCTTAGGCATTGACCTCGACTGGTTAAGGTTAGGACTGGTCGCCAGGCAGCGAGTCTCGCTAGAGTTTTTCCATGTTTTCGCAACTTGTGGGTTATCTTCTAAACACAGCCCAAGTAAATCCCTCTAAAATCACACATTTTTGTCTTTACATTCCTGATCAACGTATCCTCATACAACGGTTCGTATGATATCTTGTGAAGTTATTCCTCATTTTTTGTGCGTTTTCCTATGAATGTCCAGCAGCACTTGACGCATGAGTCAATTTCCACTCTAGTCTTTTCAAAATAAACTTCCATCTGCACAGGAAACAACTCGGTTAGGTTTATGCAACAAGACTACTTAGTTAGGTTTAGGAAAAGATCATGGTTTGGGTTAAATTGCAACGGTTTGTATGATATCTTATGAAAAGTTATTCCTCATTTTTTGTGCGTTTTCCTACGAATGTCCAGCAGGACATGACGCATTTGTCAATTTCTGCTCTAGTCTTTTCAAAATAAACTTCTGTCTTCACAGGAAACAACTCGGTTGGGTTTAGGCAACAAAAAATGCTTAGAAAAGATCGTGGTTTGGGTTAAAATAACTCTGGAAGTGGCGTAACTTAAGTACGGAAGTTAAGTGACAAATAAATCAATGTTGACTTCTGGTTTCACACGGGGTACGAACACCGGTCTCCTGGGTGAAAGTCTGGTGTCGCTCTTTATACTTCCTGGTTCTCGATTACTTGGATTACATACAAATTGATTTCATGGGATATATATGAATAACAGTGCATTATTTTTCGTAGGTGAAGCTACGAACGGTGTATGAGAACAGCCTGTCCTGTTTGTGTAAGGATTAACAAATAAGTCGGTGTGATAGTGTGTCAATCAGAGGTGCTGGTAGGTGTATTTTTTTTTAAACTGCAGTGAGTCTTCTCATTTGACTGTTAGAAATCAAGCAAGTAGGCATATTTCCCAAAAATGTTGAACTGCCCCTTTAAAGAGTCTCAGATAAATACCACAAACACACTGGAAATCATTGCTTGGCTCTACTCAGAGTTTCAATGTAAAAGTGTTTTTTTCTGTAGATCTCTTTAGAGGCTAAAAAAAAGTGTAGGAAAGAGGAAATAATACTAACAGTATACCAAATAAAAAGGTTGTTGCAGGAGCACCTTTCTGTCAGGAATAATGGAGCGTGGAAATATCGGCGGCTGTGGGAATATACGAAACATATTTGTGCAGTAACTCAAGTGGAGTTTTGGCAGAACTCACAGACGATCACACTTCTCCTGTTTTATTTCCATTGCTGAAATCAATTCATCACGGAGCCTCTGAATCTTTAACGTAGCCTACCTTCCTCTTCTGTCAACCTACTCATACCTGAAAGGGATGTAATGACCCACTTTTGCTCCGTGTCCCCCGGCGACTCTGCCGCTTACCACGTTTGACCACCTCGCCGTGGTCGACTACAGTCTGCAGCTGCTGTTAATTTACAGGAGCACTGTGCACCCCCCCTTTTTCAGCTCTGAAGCATATATGACTAATCACACCAGTCATTTTAAACAACTTGAGCTCTCTGTGGCAATAAATCACCTTGATACGTGCTACTGTGCCCATAATAGAGCTGCGTTCAGGAGGGAGGAGTGCAGGGGGAACTTTGGGAGCTATTCAGTACTTTTGGTCAACACATTATTGTGAAGCAAACTCACGGACTGGGACATATTGTTGTTCGATGTGTTTGTTTCTATGATCTCAATAAAAATCAAAGTGAAAACAACAAAGGGCTGTATTTCCTTTATACAACAGCTCGGGGAATTTGATGTTTCCCCAGACTTTGCGCTTAAAAAGTAAATATTTTTCTTTCTTTTTATCTTTTTTTTTTGCAGTTATAACTTTTCAAGACACAAAGTTATGTGCTCTCAAGCAAATGTGACATCGACCCTGGGCTGAAAATGAAATGTTGCTAACATGCATTTAACCAGCGTTTGATCTGCTTTCAACATTTTGTTCACCGCCAGAGATCTGTCCAACTTAACAAGTTTTAGCCAAACCCCAGATAAAGACGAAATAGTGGCTTTCTTCTTCACCTCAATAACATGGAGAAAAAAGGGCCTCTAAAATGGCCAAGAGTATATATATATATATTTTTTTTTATCTTTACCTGCCAACTGTAAGAGAGAACAGAGGGACTTCACAAGGCCTTTAAAGATGGAGTTAAACCACCATTTTAGGACATGACAAATGATGTAACATCCCTCAAATACCACAAGACGACATGAGATAGAAACGTCTTCCACAGTATCAACAGTGCAAAGTTGTACAAAATGAATTGAAGGTAAACGACACAAAGGCCTGGGCTTTGACTGTGTTTTACCATTTCTTTATTCCTCTCCCTGTCATTGTATTGTTCCAAGTTGCATCTTCCCTTTGTGTCACCGCTGTGCGCTGCGCTGAAGAACAATCTGCTGCTTGTCAAGAGCTGCCGAATGAATCCTGTTGCTTGTTGTTATCTCACAATCTGAAACAGACTGCGAGCTTCTGAAGTGCGAGGCAGACCGTCACAAGGTGAATGACCTCTAGTGGATACGTCTCCTTGTCGCTCTGCTGGTTTTTCAGCCATTCCACCTCCTAATAAATCAACAAGAGCACAGTCTGGGATCCAGCAGCTAAGTGGCATTTAAGAAACAGCTTGTGAGAGCTGTAAGGCTGCAATTTTGGATCATTTAGACGCGAGGCAATAATTTGGCCAGATGAACGGCATTAACGGCAACCGGAAAGTTTTTAAGCCACTAAAGAAAAAATAAATAAATAAATAAATAAATAAAATGAAGTGAACTTCTTGTGTTTCAGAATGGCAAAATGCTTTCCATTTGCTCACTCAATATTGGGGATGTGACAAATTTAAATTCCCAATTTACCAACAGATGACAATAGATAGTCGCCTTGCCGTTGATCAGCAGTGCGTGTAGTGCAATTATCTGGGCCAATCAGGGTCTGAAATTAGCACCCGCCAAATGCCGGTAAATTGTTGACAGTTGTAAAATCATCAGGCCATACGCCACTTTGGCGGACAGGGGAAACACTAGGGTTTCTAGTTGTCTGATTCCTTGGCATCTCATGCCTCCGTGACTACTGATTCCTCTCTATTGATGCTTTCCGACATTTACGCATGCACAATGACGCTGTATCATGTTTCAGTTTGTTTGGGGACGGAGCCACGGCGGAGAGACATTTTTTCTGATAATGCTACACTGTGAACAACAGATCTGTGTTGAAATGAGTTAGTAATGTTAGCAGCAGCAGTAGTCCTGCTTGGCTAAATAACGGAGCTGCTAACGTTAACGGAGGTGCCATTGAGTTACACTGTGGTGTGTTCAAGCTCTGTTAAGTAAAAATGAGTATTGGGCGAAGGTAAATTCTAACTTTATCATGATGGATGTGATAACCTCGTAAAATAACGTTTTTGGCGAGAAACTTGAATAAATAGAATACAATAAATCCACCTGTTTGAAGGAGATGTTTTCACAGCAACATAAAATAGATATTAGAGAGGGAATTATAAGCTGTTTAACTTCCTAACACTAGCTCCAAGAAGCTTATAATAATATAATTAAAACTACTAATGCCAAGATTTGTTTTAAATCAAATCAAATATTTAAATAAAAATCAATTGAATTGTGTTTTTATGCAAATAACCACTACAGATTACAATAACAAAGTACAGTACCCTCCCTCCCCTGAAAAATAGGGGCTCCCCCAGAAGCTCCAACACTGTGATTTACCATGCATATAATGATTTTTGTGTAAAATATATCAAACATTGAATGACATCAGATCTAAAATATTATTCCTTCATTTAGCGCAGAGATTTCAAAAATGGTGCATGAAATTTCTGAGTGTCAGACAAAAAAAATACTTGCCTGCTACAGAGGCAGGCAGTGAAAAAAGTGAATTTCAGACCCTGGCACCAAGTTATGCTTAAAAAAAAACAAACAACTAATGCGTGGAAAGCAATAAAAGCCAGGCTACATTCAGCTTACTGCAAAAATGCCAAGATACCATTCCTGCTACAAATACCAATAACAGCAGCTTCTGCAGACATCCATGAGATGATCAAAGTCAGAGTCGCTACAACAAGAGCGCCAGCACCTCTTCTTTTATCATAACACAGCTGATATCCCCGCCACTACTTCATCTGTGCCTTATAACATACAGAACAAGCCAGCGATGCCTGTAACAAGGTAGACCGTTAGAACAATTCCTAACAGAGCTTCTGGGAGATATACAGGCTCATAATTGTTCAGACATTGTTTACACCATGCGTCTGCCTTGAAGACACAATAAAAGAGGGAGTGATGGTCCTATGCAGAGACATTGGGCTATCACACTGAGCAATCGCACTGGGACTATTGGTGCTGATGAGAAGCTCTTGGTCTGTTGCCATGGCCCCTGTGTGGATTGCATGTCAGAGCTGCTCTGCCATCCTTTTTAATAACACTGAAAAATACTTTGAAGACCCAATGGGAGAACACAACACATTATGCTCCCAATGGTCTGGGTCTGTCTTTACAGCTTAGCATTGCTTCATGCTATTTAAAAAAACTCAGGAGCATCATTATTCGACTCAGCTTTTCACTTATTATGAAACGTACGTGGTCGATCACGGTCAGCCGCTAATGAAAGACATGCAAATTAAGCACTTTGAAGGAGCAAATGAATGTTTTTCAGTATTTCTGCTGCTGGTTTGGAGTAGTACATGAAGAGAGGGAGCAGCCAAGCAGCCAATGTGATTTTTTTTTTTTTGAATGAGCAGGTTTTATCTCAGTGTCATGTGGGGTCAAAAGGTCGCTTTGGTTTAAGTATAAACTAGGGCTGCTGCATTACGCACACGCATTTCTACACACAACAAACAGCAATATTCGTCTGAGAATAACTAATAATAATTAATGTTGAATATGAATAATGTTGTGGTGGGATTACTCCTTATTTCATGGGCTATTTTGGGATTTATACATTATTATTACATACTTATATATATAAAAAACAAAAGATTACGCATTCGAATACTGATTTGGAGGTCCATTACCATGGCAGCGTTCAAAGCTTTGAAGCATTTGGGTCAGCTCTAATATGTAAGAGATAATGTACAGCACGCCGGTCATTGTTGTGAAAGAATCCCCGACAGGGATTCTTTCACAACAATGACCCGCTAGCTGTACATTATCCTGTTTATTACACGGCTACTTACTTAAGAAATCAATATTTTGACACAAAAACGGTCCTCCAGAGTCTCACATCAGAGCTGCGCCCATAGCAACGGTCTGTTATAGAGAAATTACAGATCGCAGAACGCCGTGATTGACCAATCAGAATCGAGTATTCAACACAGTCGTGTAATAAGAACATTAAATGCCCCTCCTCGACTATTAGCCAGTGTCTCTTCCATTAACAACCTGTTTGCGTCCAGTTTAGGTCAGGTGTTGAAAACTGAAGACACTTATTGACGATTTACTTAAAGGCTAATTTAGTTGTTTTTGCAACGATTAGAGTTGACAATTTATCAATTACCAAGAGATTTATTGTATTTGTCTAATGGGATGGATGTAGGATGGACCTTTGACGACATAAGATCCACATTTCCTTTATCATAGATATCTTGTCTTTTTCCAAAAACATAAGGTCAGATCTGATCTTTTACCGTCACAGCTGAGGTATGGTGCCTTCAAATGAAACTCGTGAGCTTGTGTTTACAACATGGGAAGTCGTGTACACAATATTTGTGGTGTACAAGTTGTGAAGAACACCGCTGCTAAGCAACGGCAATATTAACGTTACTGTTGGCGTCTAGAAGCCGCAGAGGCTAACAATTTAGCGAGCTAGCAAGTGGGTAACATAATGCAGGAAATGCAAAGGCATAATGACAGAGGAAAAAGATGAGGCCTTTGGGAATATCAATATTTTCCTCAGACTTATTATAAAATTATGAAGAAAAACAATATACGACTAAAATAACAATATATTAACTTATTATGCACCGAAAAATGAACTTCCATGGCCTCCGTCATTTCTGACAACGTCAACAAAAATGTCACAAGTCATGAGCTTTCAGAAACTTTCCACTTACGAGGTCGTGAATACGACATGAGGGGGGCGTTCATATGGACTCATCTCGTAAGCGCGACCCCATTTGAAGGCACCAGTAGATAACTTAAATAATTAACTTAATGTTTAATATATAGGTAATCATCTTAATATATAAAAATAATAATAATAAAAAACAATAAAGAAATATAAATGTTTGTAACCTCATTAAAATTACCATACAGTGAAATTATCTGGTGATTCACACAGTTGTAGAGGTGTAAACTCTAAAGTCACACAGCATACGTTATCTGTTCGGATGTTCACTCCGGTCCTGATCGACAGAGTAAAAATCTATTTCTCAGCAGGAATGAATTTTGATATTAATATGTAGTGTATGACAGCATTGTTGTTAATTAAACCCTGCAACATTTCACCCAGGCTATTATTTGTTCCTGCCAGACAGCTAATGAGCCCCACATTATCTCAGTGAGAGACAAAAGCCCAGAGGACACTCTGTACTCTGAGGAGACCCCTCGTCTAACTGCTGAGAACAAAGCTGTGTTTCCAAAACGACGCTCACACTGTGGAAGAGGAGCAGAAAAATCACAATCATCCTCCTCCTCCTCCTATACATGAATCGGGCCTTTGCATTTCATCCGTTCACGTTGTCGCTGCTCATGCAGGTCAGTGGGTCAGCCCCGCTGCCACCATGAACACCAGGAAAAAAGAGATCTCGACAAGCTTTATCACCGTCAGCTGACAAAGTGAAGTACATTTTCTGGGCAAATGAGACACAGCAGCCGAGCAGCAGCTGTCATCCATCATACTCGTGGTGATGAGTGCTGGATAACTATACACATCCACCATTCAGTATGGAAAATAAAATCACTATACAATACTTCAGAGCATTCAGATGCTTCAAAATATGATGCATTTTATACATTAAGAGGCTCTTTGGGCAAGTGGACCATTGAAAAATCATGACCACATATTATACAGAGACATAAGGAGGAACAGGCTGATCTAACAACATGGACACACAGTACATAAGGAGGTGGACCAATACTGCTAATGAGCATGGTACATTCGTATTACTGTACCGACTCACTGTTTCTGTCGTGCCTCCCTTTAGAAGCAGATAAGATTTAACACCCCTGATCTATAGATCAACTTAATTTTTATCAACCAGAAACAAAAGAGGCCAAGAAACCATGAACTGTTTCTTTTCATGCATGTTTCTTAGGGCTGTCGCGGTGAAGGAATTTCCCCTGCGCTGATAATTATTGCCATTTTTGTTTTCAAATTATTTAATTTATCCTGATTTTAGTGTAGCTTTATTGTTAGGCTATTATTAGGTATATATTGCTGCTTTTTAAAGGACAGAGACAATTTTAAAACAAATTCAATACTTGTTTATTGTTAACTGCAGAACACAGAAGGGAAGTTTTACCCAAAGTTGAACATTTTTCAACTCTCGGCGACCAGAAAAAACCCCAAACGTGCAGCGCTCAGCGCAGAATACACACTCAGCGCCTCGTCACGCTGCTGCTTTTGTAGCATAGTGTAAATACGCTGCTTTACCATTACAAAGAATTTAAAAAAGAAAAAAATGTGAACATATCAGTTGCGGCGGTTGCTCGCCATCCCCTGCAGGTTGGGTTGCCAATAGCGCGGTATTGCAATATTGCGGTTATTGCGACAGCCTTAATGTTTTTCATTAGTTTCTGTACAAAATATGAAAGATGAATGGTGCTCTATACGATATTCAGAGCATTAATATGGCATATTTACTATGTAAAGATATAGAGGAGTAATGTCTACCTGAGCAGAGAATGAAGTCGCTCACAAGTGTGTGTTGTAGTCACAGCTTCTCCGTGCTTTGTTGACATCGCTAGGCTGCATGCTTCTAGTGCATGTTAGTGCATGTGAGCGTGCTGCACTGGCTAGCTCACAGTTGCCTCTCTGCACCGCTTTACGGCAGTCACAGCTGCCGTTGCGGAAGCGTAGCGCACCCTGAGGTTAACACTGTTAGCTCTGTCGTTGTTTGCACTGTTAGCACCGTTAGCTGCGAGCCGACGGTTCATCTGTCGCCATGTTGAAAGCCGTGCGGAGGCAATAGAAATGCTACCAATCTTGCATTTAGCACCTTTAAACTTTGGCAAAATGGCAGAGTTTTTAGACACAAAAGACACATAAAACCCCCCCTACTACGGCCTGTTTGGTTGTGCCTCGCTTTACTCTTGCAGGTACATGTAAATGGTTGGTGGGGCCATCCACTTGGGCTAACTGGGAGCACCCAATGCTCCCAGTTACTATAAAAGCGGCCACCTTCTGCCTGATTTATACTTCTGCGGCTGTGCGCCTATGCGTTCTGTGCGGGCACCTCTCAAGTGCGCCAGGCATATATAGTAATGTGGTGCATTGTGAGTAACATGTAATTTCTTTTAGTTAGTTCCATATAAGTTTGGCCCAACACAACTACTGTACATGGCTGGAGAAAAAATCATGAAAGAGTTAATTGGGTCGTTGTAATGGATGTGAGGAAGTTATCCTGAAATCCCACCTCCCGGCTCTGATGTCCAATCAAACTTCTGTGGGGCCTGGCGTCCGGCTATGTGCTCCCTTAAACAGTATATTGTTTGCGATGTGAATTAGTTAAAGGTACCGTGTGGAGTTTTTGACCACTGGTGGTGCTATTGAGCAATGTTTTGCTGAACAGATCTCAGGTGTTTTGTTTGTATCTTGTGTTCTGCGAGCACATTGACAAACATAAATTCATGCATGCATGCATGGATGCGGGTGGCGTGATACACATTCATGTAAACTGTTTGTTTACAAGCAAACTCCACAGGATACCTTAAATATTAAAGTCCTATTGTAATGCCCTCTGTTGGGGACACATCCTTTCTCTTTCCTTTTTCATGAGTCTCAGCGGGTCAGCCCACATCATCCAGTATGATAGCGAATCATTTTTCATTCTGTGACTTATGGATTCATAACATCTGGAATGAATACCTCATCATTAATGAGGTTCATTACAGCTCTAAAAACTGTCTGCCTTACTTTGCTCATTTCCTGAGTAAACACTTGAAGTTTCTCTGGATGAAAGATCTCCCTTTAAAAGTGTGTTATTTTCTGCTGATTTTTCATGTTTATTTCACCAATATAAAAAAAAAAACGCCTTAATAAGCCTCGCAGGTCTGGATGCATGTCATTATAATTAGCTAACATTCCAACTTTTAGAGCTGTAACAAGTTCTCATTTTCTCCCATAAAAAAGGACTAATCAGCTGAGGTTATTTAACATCAAGTGTTAGACTGAGCACCAGGCAGAGACCTGAAGGGATGATTTAGATGCTGCTTCTGTGCTCACATATTGAGCAAGGTGACTAATGGGGCAAACTCGCAAAAAAAGTCAATGCAACCTTTTAATTGCTGACAGATATATAGCCGAGCACTGTGACATACCCATTTTTCAGCCTAGAGATTAACTCATCTCTAAAATCAGGATCCATCAGAGTATACACCAACATAATAGCGACATTTCTGATCTGCAACCTCAAATGTGTTGCGAGATGAACAGAGTATTTCCAGTTTGCTGTTCACTTCTCTGCCTCGGCGTCGTGGCTGTGAATGCACGCCGAGGCTATAAGCGGTGCAGACTTACTGGGAGAGTGAAAGTGGATGTGAAAGCTCAATCACAGTCTAAATTGTACAACAGAGCAGAGGAGTCTTCTTGGCAGTCACACTGGTGAGACAGAGAGGAGAGGAGAGGAGAGGAAAAAAGACTGGAAAATAAAAAGGCAAGCATTTGTGTCTGTTTACCCAGCGCACTGTACATACAACATGCTGCACATGAGCTGCTGGTGGATTGGCAAAAAAATGAAGTACTGGCAATTAAGATGCTGATCTTCCCTACAACCACATTATTCTAGCTCCTAAAAAGAAAATCACAGACGCGCTAAAGTGCTGCGTGCCACAATAAATAACTCCCGGTGGGCTTTGCAGTGCTGTCACGCTCTTTGTAGCAGTCGCCGTCCCAGAAGAAGGCAGTGTGCCACCACCGCCATGAAGCCTTCCTACCTCAGGCACTCCACTGGCAACATTTTAAAACAACTCTCTTTTGTTCTTCCCGGTCTGCATCCCCTCCCTCCCTCCTCCTCCTCCTCCTCCTCCTCCCCGAGTAGGAGGCATAATGCATCATCTTAGGAGGGAGCCTAATTTAGCAGCCAGGGAGAAACACCAGTGGACACCGGCCTGCTAATGAATGAATGAGCCTGACGTGTAAAATCAGAAAAGATTACAGACTGAGGGGCCGGCCTCCCAAAAGGTCTTGCCAAACCAGCTGTTTTGATAAGCCCCGTTGCCTCCACAGGATAACAATTCCTCCACACGAGACCAAGTAAACAAACGGGAGGAGTTAGCACCGTCTTGTTTTGTTCCTGGAGACAAACTCAGAAAAAGAATTATATCATGATCAAATCTCGTGTCCCTCTCCCCTGTTGCATGTTGACATCTGGACACTGAGGGGACTGTTGGGTATACACAGGCCCACGAGCAATAAATAAACAAAAGGGGCGCCCGGCCTTGGAAAGCCATACACCTGTGACCAGTGGAAGAGCAGCGGGCGCAGCAGTGTTCATTAAAGAGGCCGGTCCTGACAGTGAGGCATTTAAGAGGCCATCAGGAGCGACAACTCAGCAGCTACCTTGGGCCCGGAGAGGGAAAGGCATCAAGGTGAGCAATGCAATTTCAGCTTGAATAATGGAGCACTTTCCTCAGGTCTGACATTCATGTATTTCTCAGGCAGTTTTGTGCCACACGGTCCAACAACCAACCTGTGAGCTCTTCAACGTTGCACAGGAAGATGTTTACAATGTTTACTGGCTGCAGGTCTGCTGATAATCTCGCTCAATGTGGTTCATGAATTAAAAATAGCACCAAATATGTCAAATTTAATGATTAGATTTTTGGATGTTGTGCTCTACAGAAATAACAGACAACATCTAGATACAGGAGAGACTTCAGAGACCAGGTCCAAGGCACACTGGAGCGCACGGATTAAAGCAGCAGTGGGTAGAAATGGAGCAAATATGATTTAGAAAAAAGTTATTTTTATAAAAAACTATATCATGGCGGTAGTGCATGAGACAGGTAATCTGAAAAAAGTCATGTGCCTCTGTGTCCTCCGGTGTCCTCCGGTGCTCCTAATGGCATCTGCAAGATTTCGCAGACCGGAGGAAAACAACCAATCGGAGCCGAGTTGGAGCCTGCCGTCTCTGAGCAGCTGTCAATCACTCGCGAACTCCGATCAAACGGTCAAACTAGGCAGCGCTGATCAAATATTAATCAATGTTCTGTTACTGTAATGCCTATTTCTCACCTCAAATGTTTTCAGAAACATCTTGTAGTGTACTGTTTAGCTGTAAAATAAGAAAGTTTGTGACCCGGCAGCCATGTTGAGATCAGTTGAAGAAATACCAAGCACCGCCCACCAGCCAGAGCACAGGAGCGCTCAATAATTACCTGTGATCGGCCAATAATAAATAACATGAATCGTAAAGGTAAATATATCCAACATCCAAATATCATAAACATCTTAAATATATTAAATACCGCTCCCCGATGAGGAGCTCCTGTCTACAGTGGGAGAGTGGGCTATATTCAGATTATCAATAGATAAAAAAGAAAAAAAGTAGGGCTGTCAATTGATTAAAATATTTAATAACGATTAATCGCACATTTCTTTATTTGTTCAAAATGTACCTTAAAGGGATATTTGGCAAGTATTTAATATTCTCATCAACATGGGAGTGGACAAATATACTTGATTTATGCAAATGTATGTATATATTTATTATTGGAAATCAATTAACAACACAAAACAATGACAAATATTGTCCAGAAACCCTCACAGGTACTGCATTTAGCATAAAAAATATGCTCAAATCATAACATGGCAAATTGCAGCCCAACAGGCAACAACAGCTGTCAGTGTGTCAGTGTGCTGACTTGACTATGACTTGCCCCAAACTGCATGTGATTATCATAAAGTGGGCATGTCTGTAAAGGGGAGACTCGTGGGTACCCATAGAACCCATTTTCATTCACATATCTTGAGGTCAGAGGTCAAGAAGGGACCCCTTTGAAAATGGCCATGCAGGTTTTCCTCGTCAAAATTTAGCGTAAATTTGGGGCGTTATTTAGCCTCCTTCAGGACAAGCTAGTATGACATAGTTGGTACCAACAGATTCATTAGGTCTTTCTAGTTTCATATGATACCAGTATCTTCACTCTAGCTTTAAAACTGAGCCCGCTACAACCTCCAAAAGATCGATTACGTTAATGTGTTAAAGAAATTAGTGGCGATTTCTGCGTTAACAAGTTATTAACGCATTAACTTTTACAGCCTTAAAAAAAGATATAAATAAGGGCATATAAAACATCTCTACCATAGACGATGATAACATCTCCTATTGAATTAAGGGAGGTTATTTAAGAGAATGTGAGTCTCATATCTGTTTGACTCTGATGAAGACGCAGTTGGCGTTGAAACGTTAGTCTTCTAATAAAGCTTGTTGCCTTTAATCCGTGTGCTCCAGTGTGCTTTGGACCTGGTCTCTGAAGTCGCTCCTGTTATAAGATTGCCTTATTCTGTGAGCAGCGGACAGGCTTCCTATTCCCTGTGTAAACGGTTGCAGCGCGTTTAACCCCCTGTTTTCTTTTTACGATTTTTAAAAAAATATTTTTTGTCAAGGTAAATTATTCTCACTTTTCTGTTGGATTCACCAGCCAGATTCCATTTTTCCCGGAGTTGCTGATGTAAACTGGTAATAACAGAGGATTAATTTACAAGGAGGCAAAATCCCCCAGTGAGACCTGTGGCCCAGAACAATAATGAGCACATAGTAAACAGAAATTTGCCGTAAACCAAAAGAGAATGCAGAGGCACCTAATCTACACGCTGAAACACACTGAAGCGTACACAATCACATGAGCGCCACCACGCCCTCACACACACACGCATGCACGCACGCACACACACACACACACACACACACACACACACACACACACACACACACACACACACACACGCACGCACGCACACGCACACGCACACACGCACACAGGCAGAGAAAATGATGGCAAACTATCTTCCCCAGGCCTGTGTACCAACATATGTTTTCAGGTAATTAAAAGAAGATCCCAAGCGGTTATCATGTCATATTGAAATACAATGCACAGAGCAAATTACCATTCTGTGGTTATTTATACAAAGCCGGGTGCACGAGGTCACGTTGCTACGGTAAACTGTGAGAACAGACGAGAGGTGTCGGTGGCTGCAGCCGTGCTGCGGTTTTAACTTTTAATTAGAAACGCTGAGGTCAAAGCGCTATGTGATGTGTAGTATGTAATTTGTGTGTTTGTTTTGTTTGAGTGATAGCTGGTAGTAATTGTTTTTAGTGCAAGTACATAAGTTAGACTATTGAGTGAGCACAAAAGTAATTTAAGCAGTCGTCGATATGCAAGGCGCGTTTTTTGAGAGCGTGTGCGAGAACCGATTTTTTAGAAGCAGAACACATTTTGCAATCAATGTTTTTAGTAATTGGATCTAAGGCAGCATTAAGGTTTCCTTTGCTTGTTATCTTCAAAGCTGTGGATTCTCGGATTTGTCAGTTTTGATCCTTCACTTGAGAAAGTCCTGGCTCTACTCTTCGACACCACCTTCTAAGTAACGCCTATATACTACTTCCTAGTGTGCTTCTGCACCTCTTTCATTTTTTGAGCTGTGAAAAGGATGTGACTCTTACAGTTGGTTTGCACCTCTCACAGTCTCAGGGGTTCAGGATCTGTCAAAACAGCTGGAGGAAGAGCGGATTTCAAACTGAGAAGGGGGCCACATCAGGAAGTTTCTCTACAAACTTGTTTTGCGTCTTGTGAATCTGTTCCTGCACCTTCCAGAGCGTTTCTTTTTCCAATAATTATCATTTTAATATGTTGTGTGTCCACTCTATAGGGTGGTCATTAATAAACTGGCAGTTTTTGAGGCCACTTTGCATTCAAATGTTTGCTGCAATTTTTTGTACTAGGAGTTTAAAAATGCAAGAATACAAGCTTTCATCAACTAACTCATTGACAAATCACTTTTTGGCTGGACCGCAGAGGGCCTGTTCTACTAACGCAAAAGTCTGTCACTGAGTGATGAAGTTACACGATTGGTCCAACAGTCCTTCATGCAAATGAGCCCGTCCAGCGCGACGTGTCCGGCTCACGAAACTCGGGACCGAGATGTGAAACTGGGCGATATAGTTCTAAAATGAAACAAGATTAAAATGTTTTCAGAAGTAGATTTTGGATTGTTTAGATGGAATAGTTTCCTGTTTGAAACGGCGAGTAGAAAACCAGGGACCAATCAGGTGCATTCCAACATGGGATACGTCAGCGCTTGAACGGCCAGATGAGTGGAGCAGTGCGTCCCCTAGTGTCCTCGCCGGACCAGGTGGACATGTACCACTGGATTTAACATCATGACCGCTGACTATTTGTGTAACAATTTAGCTACAAATTCTTAGACCGACCGCACACGGTCCAGACATCCATATATGCGGTTTTGACCGAGTCTTGTTACTATGACAGTCACGGTACCTTAAAGAAACAGTGTGTTGCATTTCAGGGGATCTATTGGCAGAAATGGAATATAATATTCATAAGTATGTTTGCATTAGTGTATAATGACCTGAAACTAAGAATCGTTGTGTTTTCGTTAGCTTAGAATGAGTCCTTCATATCTACATAGGGAGCGGGTCCTCTTCACAGAGTCCGCCATGTTTCTACAGTAGCCCAGAACGGACAAACCAAACACTGGCTCTAGAGAGAGCCACCGTAGTTCTCCGACACACTTCTGTAACGTGAGCCTCAAAGTGCAAAACCGTGGTACCGCCAGCCGCCGCCTGACTTCTGTTGCTCCTAAAGTAGTGTTGTTACGGTAAGGATGGTCTCTGAGCGAAGCGAGCGGCGTTACCAAGGTTTTGCACTGGAGTGGGCGGAGGGGTACTCAGTTGGTTGCAATCTGCAACAACACCTCTAGATGTCGCCAAATCCTACTCACTGTACCTTTAACATATGTTATATATTATATAACCATGGTTTTCTCTGAGTGAAGACACAACCCACCTATACAGTATATGTCTTAAACCTGCATTAATTGATATTTTGGCACAACAGGCTGTAAAAACAGCAGCGATATATTATCATCTTATAGTGCAAGTTGTTATGGCAACATTAGCATTCATTTAAGAACGCATTTCTGTCCACCTGCGAATGTAAGTCTCCTTTTAGCTTTCTGTCTCCATCAACTCCTGAGGGAAATATCTGTCTCTCTAGCTGCTAAATGCTCCACTATGTTCACCAGCTAACTTTGTCTGTCAGCCTCACAGTGATGGGCAGGTAGTGTACTGTGAGTTTATCAGAGCTTTTTACTGAAAAAGAGACAATACTGATGAGATCGAAAACAGTAAATTTGCAGCCCGTAAATACTAAGACAATGAGCTGAAAGACACAAAAAATGCTACACTACAAGTGACATATCTCACACATAGTCATTTGATGCATAGTTTATATAGAAATATTGATTAGTGGGGGAGTTGATGTGACTACTCTTTTATACTGGAGCATGCATCCGTGGTTAATCCCGGTTTGATCATGTTTCCGGGCAGCCTGGAGCTGGGGAAATAATTAAAGCCATTATAACCATGGTTACATATGTATGACTCTGTGTGTCTTTGTTCCATCAGAACTAATATATTCCACATGTTCAAGGACTCTGAGGGAAGCGCTATACTTTAGTTTGAATTTGAGTTGTCACCAGAATGCTCATCTCTCTGCTCAAATAAAAAAACAACCCCCTCTCAACTGTTTCCTAAAATAAATGATGTACACACTCCCCTTGGCTTCAGATGCGGTGCTCTGCTGCCCAGAGTCTATACGTGTAGGTGCCAGACGCTGCTCAGGATTAGCTGGTTAGTCAAGTGTCCTGCTGCATTGCACCCAAAACCCGTTCACCAAACAAGGTGCTGGCTGCCACGGCGATGCAGGAGAACTAATCCATCCATCCATCCATCCACCCACCCACCCACACACCGTATCAGTCCATCTCTTCACCCTCAGAGTAGTCTGGGGGGGTTTATGTGACACATTTTGCAATTCTGACTTGTCTACCATATTTCCATATGAAGCTGATACATTAAATTAACACATTTTATGTGTTGAATACTCGATCCTGATTGGTCAACCACAGCGTTCTGCGATCCGTTATCTCTTTATAGCAGACCGTTGCTATGTATAACAGACCGTTGCTATGTATAACAGACCGACCGTTGCTATGTATAACAGACCGTTGCTATGGGCGCACTTCTGACTTCTGACCGGCTCGCTGTACATTATCCCTTACTTAATGCATATTTTCACAATTGAATAACATAGTAGGCCTATATATGACTGTCCCATATTACTCAAAACATGCTGTCCCATTTTAGAAACAACCTTTCCTAAAGTGGGATGACTAAAGATTGCTTGAAATAAAAAAATACATTTTCACAATATTATTGTATCATTAGATGCTCAAGACAAATGCGTGTAGAACGCCGTTCTTGCTTTCGGCGTGTCATTTTGTACACCATGTAGTCTGTACTGACTGCAATGTAAATGCATCCGTGTAAATATGCTACACTCAGAGCTAGTGACGTAGAATAAAAAGTGAGAAAAACCGCCGGAGGGTGGATCGGTCCAACAAACACAGGACTTTCAACTAGGAGACCAGTGTTCGAGACTGGTGTTTTGTCTTGTAAGTTACGTGTTTTTTAGTGATGTTTGTGACGTGTTTTCCGTACTTATGTTACGTTGTTTCCGTACGTATTGTCCTTAGTTTACGTTACTTATTTTAAGGCCAACCATGACGTTTTTCCTAAACCTAACAAAGTGGTTTTGTCGCCCCCTGCTGGTAGCCTACTGCACCTTCATACACACGTGTAATATTCACGCCTCGGCGAGACAAAATGTGACACTGATACACTATCCTCTGGTGGACAGATGGGTATATTATGAGCTTTGGGGTGATATTGGGTTGCAGATTTATATCCTTGATATTAATTTTATCAAAATGTTATGTCATTGGACTTTGAGTGGACTTCACAAGGGGTACTTCCTGTTTGACGATTGTCCCGCCCCCCATTTATGACATCACATCTGCAAAGTCATGTATTTTTAATTACATGACGTCCCTGCTTTGATTCAACACCAATCATGTTCACTTTAATGTTTTAGAGGAAGAGAGAAATGCACTGGAGCGTACTGTAGGTGTCCCACATTACATTAATCCACAGACGCTGCTCAGGATTAGCTGGTTAGTCAAGTGTCCTGCTCCAACACCCGTTCACCAAACAAGGTGCTGGCTGCCTCGTTGACGCATCCATCCGCTGTATCAATCCATCTCTTTACCTTCAGAGTAGTCTCCAGATAGTTGTATAGGTGAGTTTTCCTGTCCTGCTGTGTGTGAGGGAGCTTCCTTCCCGTCTGACAGACAGGTGATTCTCCTTTGAAGAGGCTCCATCTCGCTCACCGACGGCGAGGCCAGAGACCGAGCCTCCCCCTCAAGACCCCATTAAAGCAAAACCCAGGGTCCGCAGGTTTGATATTCATCACTTGGGCAACCTCTGCCATCAACGCATTTTGAGCCACGTGAGAATGATCACAGCTTATTAAAGTGGAAATAATGACTGCTCTACCTCCGGCATGAAATATTTAACAAGGACAAAGGAGATGGCTCAAAGGTGATTCATATCTATGTTGAAAGGAGAGAACATGGACAATACCGGCTGCGCAGGAAGTGCAGATGAACCTTGGTTAACCTGAGCATAGAAGAGACTGTCAGCACTTGAAATTTGTATCTTAATGGAAGCAGAGGGAGAAGAACGGTGGCAGAGGGCGTTCAGAATTAATGTTTATTACAGGCACAACAAAGATGTTGGTGTAACAGCAAGCGACAGCAAGCGACATCTCGCACGATACATTTCCCCCCCGTTCACCTCACGGCATTAAACAAAAAGCATGCATTCAGGTTTGAAATATACAGCGTGGGCTCTCATTTCATTGTAATCATTTTCTCTTATTCACAACATGTGCTCAGAACGTATAGAGCGTTCAATTTCTAGATGTGGAATTATTGATGTATTTTTCCTCCTAGCTAGTGTAAATTAGCTTTTTTTTTGTCCCCATGGGTGAATCAGGGGAAAGGAGCAGAGTGAAAATGTTATCCATCAAGTGTGATTGAATTGGATTTTACAAGATGAATGGCCAGGACAAGAGTTTATCCCAATTACGTTGCCAAGAGGTTTCAGTCCAGGCTGCAGCCACTCTGGTCAACAGCAATTAGGGTCAGCTTTGAGTTATCAGGATCCGTCATTGTGAGAAGATGTTTACAATGCAAGCGCAGAGTAGATGAATGCAACAGGCCGACATTTGCAGCAATAAAAAGCGGTTTGTGGTTTGGTCCAAGAATTCATGAAATTACAGATCTGACAGCCAAAACATGAGCAGAGCAAAACACAGCTGTCTTTTCTGCAGCCCACACATCTTTTAATCTAGCAGAGTACAATACAGACTGCAGAGACTGCCGTTGGCTCTTTGTGTGGCTGTCCATTTTCCCTACTTTTTTTTTTGCTTGAGGGAACCTGTTTGATTTGCTGATGTGTCTTTCATCTGAAGACCACACTTAGCACAGACAGTGGCAATAAGGCTGATGACGGGCAAACAATGAGGTGATATTAAGTCTTACCTTCCCCAGACTGGGGCTCCACAGATACCTCAGGCTGAAAACACACAGAGCCAGAACCAGGAAGACCAGAGCCAGAACCAGAGCCACTCGCTGGTAGGTGTGATACTTGGCCTTCTTCTCTTTTCCCGCCTCAACCTGCAAACAATATGGCTTCAATACACTGTATATATATGGCCCAAATAACCATAACCATGATAAGTATAAGAATATAGTTCAGCACAGTCTGAAGTCATCAAATGGCGTTAGAATGACATGGTCATTTTTAAGTCATGTTGCATGCAATAGTTTGTTGGTTTTGGCGTGTGATGTGTTACGCCATGTAGTCTGTACTGACTGCAACGTAAACGCATCCGAGTGAATATGCTACGATACACATGAGTATCGCGATATTATGTTGTGCGATACTGTATCCATTCTCCAAAACACTGTATTGATTTTTAATTAACCTCTTAAAAAAAACGACCACCCGGCCACTATTCAAGCTTTTGGAGGTTGCAGCGGGCTAAATTTTGGCGAGGAAAAACTGGCATTTTCACAGGGGTTCCTTGGCCTCTGACCTCAAGATATGTGAATGAAAATGGGTTCTATGGGTACCCACGAGTCTCCCCTTTACAGACATGACCACTTAATGATAATCACATGCAGTTTGATTATCATCTTTTACGTTAGTGGCGTGTTTTATGTACTTGTGTTACATTGTTTATGTACATTTTTTACTTAGTTTATATACTTATTTTAAGTCCAACCATTTTCCTAAACCCACGGCTGCATTCACACCAGATCAGGCGTTGTGCGGCGCTGTAGGAGAGTCACTGTTAATGGCCCATTAACTGCAACGATTAACGTCTTTTGTTCCCTCATGGCTGGGTTGTACAGCTCTTGATCGCCGGTTACCGCAGCGTGACATCGGGTTGCGTTTCTCCAAAAGTTGATTCTGTTTCTACTTTTCCGCCCCAGTATGCTTTTCATCACCCCCTACCGCAGCCGCAGCTGCAGCCCAAATGCACTATATCCCCATTCATATCTTCCCGCCTGAAACGCCTGAATATGCCTCTCAGCCGCAGCACGGTGTGAATTCGGCGTTATGTGTTATCATATCTACTAGCTTAGCATAAAGACATTATAATAATCAGCCTTCCAGCTCCAACAATAGCTCACTGATCAACATGTTATATCTCTCTTATGTTTTTACTCTTTGGTGTTTGAAGGGATTAAAGAAACGAGATATGACTTGTTAAATATTTACAGGTGCTGGTGGGCGGATGTTTTTACCTTCAGACAGAGCCAGCTGTTTTCCCCTGTTTACAGTCTTTAATGCAAAGCTATATTAACTTGCTGCTGTAGCTTTATAGATACTTGCAAAGTGAGAAGAGCTGCTGAAGTTTTTTCCCATTCTGTATTTCCATTTCAACATTTTCTTTCCACAACATCTCCAATGTTACCTGACATAGAAACACAGAACTCTCCCAGATAACATAATGATCACATAGGTTGATGTTATAGTCACCAGTTTTTGTGAACAAAACTCGGTGCGTTAGTTGCAGAATTCATCCAAAACTGATCAAGACATCAAATGTGATTTAAGCTGCAGATACAGCGTAATCTTTAGCTTTCACCCATTAGCGCTGTGGTTCTCAACCTGGGCGTCGCCAGATCATTTCTGGGGGTCGCCGGATGGTTGTGAAGAAAAAAAATAAAATAACATATTTTAGACTGGGGAATGGGTTTAACATTAAATCACCTGTACCAGTGATATAATTTGCCTTAGAATACATTTTATTTAGTGTATTTGTCAGAGTCAAAGTGTGCGTGCACATGCGTTTCTGCGGGGGATTTCTGGAGGGTCAGGGGGAGAGAAAAAGTCACAAAACACATAAAAAATGGTTGCAAACACCAGACTGGTCGCAACTCGAAAAGGTTGAGAACTACTGCATTAGCGGAGGCCGTAACTGAATTTTAAGATACGTGATTGGATGCTTTGTGCCGAAATGCACCTTGGGAGTCGAAGTTGACTTCTCCCCCAAGGTTTTTAGGTACTTGTACTTTCAATTTCTTTTTTATCAAAAGAAACCAGATATTTTCTACTGCAGTTGTCCATCTTTTGTACTGATGATTCAACTGGGAGAGTTTTGTGTCCATCCAAGCTGTAGAAGAGCTTTTACAGTACATTCGTAACAAAGGACACCCGAAATACCCCCCCCCCCCACACACTTCACAACTCTATTTAACAGAGATATATGATCCTCTCATCTAACTCTCAGCAAGAAAGCTTAGAAGCACATTTCCCAAAATGTCCAACTCTTGCTTTAATTTATCATTTTCATGTCTGAATTTATATTTCCAATCCAATGAGAGGCCATTTGATTCAGTCTCTCTTCTTTCAAAATGTACTCAGCAATGAGGCTACTAATGACAAAACTATAACCATCCCCATGCCAAGTGCAGGGAAGAACAGACTGCTACAAGTGCCTCGGAAAGGTTACGTTTATTAAACTTTTCCTCAAATGAAAACCCGCTGTAGTTGATTCCCCAGGCTCAAGGCCACAAATTAATAAAGACGGGCTTTTGTTCCAGCAGAGCTCCAGCAGGGAGAAATGAAAGCTTCTCATTCACACCGGACCACTTTTGAAGGTCTCGGAGGACAACAGAAAAGCAGATATGTAAAGTAAAAAAAAAAACTTCAATTAGCAAAATTGCTGTTGCTTATCTCCGTGTCTTTTAAAATGATGATAAAGCAGCTTTGGTTTTCTATTGTGGCTTAGGCTGTTTCAGTAGATTGGGCAGCGCTTTAACATGCTGACTTCTTAAAATAATTTGTGGGAATTATTTTTGAATAATAGTTGTGTGTTTTTTTCTGACTTCACATAGCCTTTTAATTATTTTAACCCCTTACTATTCTAGGGGTAGGGGGTGACAGGGGATGATCAAGGGGAGATAAATAAACAACAGTAGATGTCACATCGTCTGAAAGCTGTGAACCTGAAGATTAATTTGATACCCAGCGCTATGGGTCAAGTTGTTATATATATATATATATATATATATATATATATATCATAAATCAGTAATAAAAAATAATTAATTAATTAATTAATCAATTAAAATAAATTGTGAAAGTGTATAAGAGTGTAGGACATGATGATATAAGCTGGTGACGGCCATCCCCATGCTTTGTTATGTCTCATAAGTTGCTGCAGGAATTTTTAGGTTGATACCATTTGTTACACAGATTTTGTGCTAAATTTAACAATTTTTTGCCATTCGAGAATTGATCAAAATGATCAATAATCCCTCCAGAATACCACATTAAGACATCAAGACCCTGAGGAACACCATAGAAAAAGCCATGCTGGGATTTTGGTATCAAAAACTTTTTACATTTTTTAGATTTCTGCAAGAATTGCATTTCTTGGCGATTGGATGGTGAGCGCTTCTGTTGTGGAAACTGCTCAGAAACCCCCTTATCGTCCACCTAGCTAGGAAAGCCATCCATCTGAATGCTCTAGGTCTCTAGTTTGTGGCTGTAAAGTTTCATGAAGCTGTGATTATCCTAGAGGTCACCACAGGTCATTTTATACAGGGAGGTCAAGTGAAAAAAAAAAAATGGTCTCACTGCAATAAAATGTCTCCTATGGGACTAACATCATCACACATGAATACAGTTGGGCTCATTGGATCCACAAGAGTCTCAGCTTTACAGTGATACCCAAGACTGTTTAGGGAGCCCAGTATGCAGAAATATTCAAAAACACCATGTGATTATCATAAAGTGGGCATGTCTGTAAAGGGAGACTCGTAGACACCCATAGAACCCATTTTCATTCACATCTCTTGAGCTGAGAGAGACATGGTTCCTTTCTATTTCTTTTATCTTCACTCTAGCTTATAAACGTTGGAGTTTTAAGGGGTTAAAACAGTGTGTAGGTGGCGTACAGGAGGAAATAGCATACAGCAATAATGGCATACAGTTACACTGTGTGCTTGTTGGATTGAATTTCTGATTGGTAAATACATTAGCAGCATGACTTTGGGGAAGGACAGAGGACGCATTATTCGAGATAGGCCCCCCTGAAAACTTAAAGTAAAGCTTCGCCATTAATGGATTCCACATTGTGACCATTCTTTATTTGACATATTAGACACAGTAGCCACAAAAGCGCGAGGCACATCAAAGTATTGGACATTCCTACGGCATGATGAAAAACAGAGTGCTACAATCAGAGAGCCAGAAATTCCTTTCATTGTGAATTTTTCAGAGTGAAGGGAAAAAAAAAAAAAAAGGTGGCTGAAATCATCTGCTCTCCTGTGGCAGGTTGCATAAGCAGTGGAAACTTAACTTGAGGACAAACCTCTCTCTCTCTCTCTCTCTCACTCTCTCTCTCTCTCTCTCTCTCTCTCTCTCCGCCTGTGCTTTGAATATCGAATACTCCGAGGAAGAAGGTGGGATTGAGAGACAGACAGAAATAAAGGCAGGGATGGAGACAGGGTGAGCAGTCTGAGTTGTGTGCAGCACTCGCCAACTAGTGTTTAAAGGTTTAGGAGTTCAGAATCAGCCTGGCAATTCATCGTGAGCTTTGTGATGAAGAGTGCCTGGAGCCCCCTGCTGTTATCATGCAGGGAGGGGAGCACACAGAAGTATCCTACATATAACCAACAAGCAGAGGCAGTGGGTTTATCACACTCTCATATAAGCATCTGAATTCCTGCGAAAACTTGAGATATTTCTTAATCATCATCATTCTCCATCACCTACAGTGCAGTTATGATGAGTATCTGCTGGGACACTTGGCTTTTCTTTGATCGACAGTAAAAGGGCTTTTTCATGTATAAAAATATAATATAATACTGTGCTGTGCAGGTATTGCTCTATTGTTCACAAGTTCTGCAACAAGTGAAATATGAGAAGTAGAAGAAGAAGAAGATGGATTTCAGGGCCAAAATCCCTCCTGCTCCTCTTCCTCAATAAGAAAGCCTCAAATAAAGACACTTCTTGGTGCATATTTGAATGCTGCATGCATGTGAGAGGCAAGGATTCTCTGGATATAAAGCAAATACAATAGTTCAGGTGAGGCCGAATAAAGAAAGGAAGCCAAAAGGAATTAGATGGAAAAATTACTATTCTGAGAAAA
>CAKAKR010035610.1:0-63082 GCA_916700685.1 Adelosebastes latens
ACTTGAATGGAACGTATAAAAGAAGGAAGGGTCATTGCGTCTGAACTCACATTGGTGCCAAGCCGGTGGTATTCTGCATGTATTTGATTGTAATAGGGCATCTTTGTTATCATTAACTAATAGTGTTGGGTAAGTTACTTCGGAAGTGTAATAAGTTACTTTTTACTTATTGGTCCTTTAAAAAGTAATATTTACTTGGCATCACATGTAATACGTTACTCATAAATATTACTATATTACTTTGCCCCTCCCCCCCATGGTTGAAAGCAATTTGCTGCTTGCACAAAGTTTACAGCAGAAGACAATGTTCTTTGCATCTTTGACTGAGACAAACTCAAAATAATAACAATACTTCCAGCGGTTGAAGTATGCCTTCCTCTACTTCAGGGCAAGGTCACACACGTGCAAATGCAGGTGAGTGGCGACTGCCTGCAGAAACGATATTCACCTTCAAGTTCACCAAAGTTCACCTCGATGAATATATAACATAAAACAAATTGCGTTCTGGTAACAGTAATGCAGCGTTACTTGGATTTATAATATAATGACTTTTTTGGAAATTGTAATCCCTTACACTACTCGTTACTGGGGGAATGTGATATTACAGTAAGTGTCCAACACTGATAACTAACCAACCATCAAACTGTAATATTTAAAAATATTCAGGAGGGCTAACATTACCCAGCTCTCTCAATAATGTTTCCTATTATTGTCAGGAAGTGGCGCTAATCGCCAAATTTTATATGCCACTATAAATCTGGACCTTTTTATATTGGTACTTGCAAAATTAGAATAGTGTCACGATGATGTAATGACCTTTCCTTCTTTTATATGTTTCTTGGAGACTTGTTTTCACTGTGATGTTGCCAGGCAACCAACAGAGACTTCAGGAAGTCACTATTATTTCCCCAAATGTCAAAATATTACTTTAAACATGCACCAGTGACTCTGATACCTCATGCCTCTTCGCCACTTAGATGGTATTTTTTATTATTCCAACAACTTAATTTGTGTCCTCTGCCTATACACACTGTGTTAGCCACCTCAGTGACGGACCATAAACTGGCAAAAGGTCAAACTGACAGACTGCAGAACGGTTATAGTATCCGTGGTAAACAGAGAAAACACATTAAGTCAAATTAAGTTTCAAAGTATTGGTACCATAATGTATTGCTGTATCGATCCTTTTCTTTCACACCTAATATTGTGAGTGGAAGGGTCAGGGGGTCAAAAGTTAAAGGGCTTCTTCCTGTGGGTGCAAAAGGTAGTTTTCTGCAGAAAAAAAACCCCCAGAAGGAGATAAAGACCGATAGTTTACTGCATGGATGACTCCAGCAGTGACGTAAAGGCCAGAAGTCTCATGGCACCTGCTGTGCTCCTTTTAATAAGCACAAACTGATGCCAACACCAACAATCACACAAACACACACACACACACACACACACACACACACACACAAGCGTGAGCATGCCAATAAACATGGGTAGGTGATCTGGGCAGGCCTCAGCTATCTCTGGCATCTCCTGTGCTCTGGTGGCTGCTGTGCCAGGCTGCCCAGGCTGCCATACCATCTGATACAAATTGACACCACTACCAGCTGTCCCCTAACCTCAGTCATGTTGGTATATCTGGCCATTTTTTAAATGCATGATGAGCTTGTTTGCTTCCTCGCTCCACCACAACTCTGACCCCTGCTACCATCTCCAGTGTGTCCACTTGCTGTGCAGCCTGTCATCATCTTACAATGTCTCTAAATCCTCAAAGATCCATGCGATGCGTCTTTATTTCTCACTTCTCCCTCCCCTCTATTTCTTGCCCTTATTGCTTTTATTGACATTCACAACTTTTCATTATAGGGGATCCTCTGCTGCCACCCGCTGGTTTAAATAGATATTGTTTGCAGTTGCACTTTCTCCTACATGGTGATGGACATTTGTGTGCCATCTTAAATGATGTAAAGCTGCATATCCACTGTGCGTTTGAATAATTGTCAAAAATAATATGATGGACTGAGGTTGAGGAGCAGCTGGTAATGAAGTGAGTTTGTGTCAAATTTATCCATTACATTTAATCCCTCCAACACCTAAACTGATGTGTCACCAGTATTGTAAAGCTGCCATCTTCTGGTCATATAATGTCAAGTCATTATAATAAAGACTTTAACTGTTATTTAAAAACATAATAATAATCTTCTTGACATAAATGAAATAAAGACGTATGGGGCTTCGTTACAGAGCAAGGTGTTAAGCTGACCTTTCATGAGAGCAGCAGCATGTTGTGTTTTTGATAGACAATTTGGCAGTGTCTCTAGTTAAACAGTACAAACTGACACACAGATGGATAAAGAGACATTGGAGAAATCCCAAATAGTGCTGGTAGAAGTTATAGATTTTCAGCGACAAAATATGCAAAGAATTGGAAAGTTTTAACTACGCATTTTTCATACATTTGCAAGGAACACCTCTTCAATACAGAGGTCAAAGCCATCCATAACTATAGAAGTATAAAGGTGAGAGCATCTTCTTTACAGATGACTATACAGTTAATTAAAGGTGCTAAATTCGAAATTCAGAGCATTAAAGGTACACTGTGTATGATTTGGCGACATCTACTGGTCTGGTTGCAGATTGCAACCAACTGAGTACCCCTTCACTCCCTTTCAAAGACTGCAGTAACTTGAGCTGTAGGGTACAAAACCGTGGTAACGCCATTCACCTCACTCAGAGGTCATCCTTACCATAATAACACTACTTTAGGAGCAACGGAAGTCAGACGGCGGCTGGCGGTACCACGGTTTTACACTCTGCGGCTCACATTACCGCAGTTTCACAAGCATGTCAGAGAACTACGGTGGCCTCTGTGAAGAGGACCCTCTCCCTATGTAGATATGAAGGGCTCATTCTAAGCTAATGAAAATATGATTATAGTATTATAGTTTCAAGTGATTATACACCAATGAAAACATAGTTATGAATATCATATTCTATTTTTACTAATAGATCCCCCAAAAATGTTACACACTGTTCCTTTTTAATATAGCAGCAAACAACAAAAACTCCGAAAGATGTTACTATTTATTTATTCATGTAGAATGAAATTATATATTCAATTAACAAAAAAAATGTTGAAATGTATCTAAATCCCCAAACGACCCCACCACCTACCCTCCTCAGCGAAACACCATCTGCTATTTCTCACATGACCATGTAGACTAGCCTGCTACACGTGTCTCTATTTATCTTTGTGTCACCTTTTACTCTTTTAATCAGAGAGCTTGCCAAACAGTTTATCAAAAACATGTGCTGCAGCTTCCATGACATATTTTGCTTATATATAGGTTACCAAGCCCCATAAATACATCTCTATTTTCCCTGATGAGGCAGCAATAGACGGCAAACATAAACCTGCCCTTGTTCTGCTGTTTTTGCTGTCCGGCCTGTTGGTTTCATGTACTCTTGAGGAGTGAGCAAGTTAAGGAGGGGAGACCAAACTCCACGATTTCCAGCCTAACAAAAAGCAACTTCTGTGCCCTGATACTAAAGCTGATCAAACCAACACCGGCCCTAACATTGGGATGGAGGTGAGGATGCTGAGGGACATGGTGGGTGGAGCAGAAGGTGGAACTGAGGACTATGGAAGCCAGGCTGAGGGAGACAGGCAGATGAGCAGAAGTAGGATCTCCTCCTCACTAAAACCAGCTTGGAGGAGCTGAGGAGAGATCACACTGCCTCGGAGGAGAGATTGAGAGCTGGTGAAAAACAAGTGGAAGAAATTAAAGTATGGAGCTGGGGGTTGATCTTTAAAACCAGGATGCTGAGCTTTTGTCCGGAAGCCAGAGTGACCGTCGGTGGCTGACAAGCATGGATGGATGACCTGCGGGCTCAGAACAGCTCAAGAAGTTGAGCTTACATCTGTAATGGACAGGATGAACACTACTGAGAGCTGAGTGGATATTCTGATCAGTGCAAAGATTGCATTTTATGCTGCTTTGACAGACTCAAAAGATGCAATACTCCAACAGTCCTAAAGTTCTACAAGGTCTTCACCAATGTTGGCAACACCTACAGTCCAACCACTGGCTTCTTCAGCGCACCGGTGAAAGCAGTGTACTATTTTAGATTCACAATATGGTCATACAGACAAGGAGGGCAGCATGGGAGTGAAACTATTCCATAACTGGAGAACCATAATGTTTAATTTCCAAAGCAGGTATAATGGGTATTTTGAGCATTTGTCAAAGGCTGTTAGAGCTGAATGTCGGTGATGAGTTACATTTGGTCCTCCCAGAAGAGCATGCAGTCTCTGATAATGTAAACAATCACAACACATTTAGTGTCTTCTTGCTTTTCAGTATTTGATGCCAATCTAATATGATTTGGAACAGTCCATCAAAATTGAATAAATGACAAATACGATAAATTATTACTGTGTTTTGTGAAGGCTACTCTGTCAATGTAAAACATTTACCATGTAATCATCCAAATAAATATTTTTCATCTCTTGTGCATTGTGAATATTGTCATTTTTTGTTTCTTGTGTCTGTCAGTGTATTTTCCACAACACATGTTCAAACTAGGGACTTTAAATTTCCGCTGTTTGAACTTACATGTTACTATAACACAAGTTTGATTGTCAGGTCCCAAGATGTCCGCAAAAACACCTTATATTTTGTCCAGAAGATGGCAGTCTTAGGATGCTACATGCACAGATGGATGTGTTATTTCAGTGGTTCCCAACCTTTTTCCTTAAGGGACCCCTTTTATATCATTGAGTAAACTGTCGACACCTGACTAAGTGATATATTATATGGATATTTTATATTATATTCAATTCATAACAACAACAATACAGAACACCTGATAAACTGTACAATTAACCCAAATAGTGAAACACAATAACTGCAGGACGTTTGTGTAAAACGAGTGATTTGGATGAATTTTGAGCAGATTATTTCCTGTGAATAGTGCATCAAAGATGAGTTTTCCTGTTATTTTTAGGGACTTTTAAATACAATTCTCTGTATTGTGTATTTTTTTTTTTTTAATTTTCAGCAATCATATGTACTTAATAGGCTTCTTTTTAGACAAATTCCGTGTTTTCTTCTCCCTGACGCTTGGCCATTATTCTATCAGCTCTTTGGTAGTTTTAACTGCGTACCCTTGAATGCAGGACGAGGCTGTTTAGCAGAGAGAGAAGACTCTGTGAATATAACTTGAGTTCAGGTCTTCACCGTGCCCTTATCCTGTTTATATCTTAAATAATAATCCAAACTTTAAAAATAACAATCTCTTTTAGTTTTCTTAACATTAATGAATGAAATGCTGAGATATAGGCCAACTGTATACATTTTAAAAAATGAGTTGTCTTACACCCCTTAAAATCAAGAAGGCCTCGTGACCCCCCCCGTGAAGCTTTGGCGACCCCTAGTGGGGGTTGGGACCCCCATCTTGGGAACCAGTGTGTTAGGGTGCGACCTGGGGAGAGTTTCTGGATGGTAATGACATGTACAGTATATAGTGATGTAACATAAGAGAAGGAGTGCTGTTTTTTTGCAGAGGGCTTGACGAGATCTTCAGAATAAATAACTTTTAAAGTATAAAGAAAAAAAACATCATAAACCAGCTGTATATGTCTCTCCATTGGCTCATATATCTGTCCAATATTTATATATAAACACACTGCTGGAATGCACAGTATAAACTGTTGATTATAGCCTTCACACTGTTACACTGCGTTAGCCATATCACCCCTGAAAAACAATATAAAGTAAGTGATCTGAGGGTAGATGGGAAACATGATGGGATCAGCTTGTGATTTCTTTCCTCCTCTCAGTCCGTGGACCTTTTTCACATCCCAGTTTGGGCAGCCGTCCAACAAAACAATTAGCAAGTATGGGAATCCCAGCCCAGCTCTCATGCAGACCCCTCCCTCCGTTCTCTCTATCTCTCTCTTCCTCTCTTCGCTCTCTGCAGCTGGCCCCAGGAGAGAGGCGGCCAAGTTTATTTTCTCCACGGTGGTCCCTTTGAGGTGGCGGCGAGGCCCCTGCCACGCCGCCGCTGATGTATTAGGTGAGGGTCCTTGAAGAGATGTCGGTGGGACTCTTTTATTACTACAGCACTCAATCTTATTGTTCCTGTTATTAAAGGATACTTGGTACTGTCCTTTTAACATGGGCAAAGTGAAGGGAACGAGTTAAGTGTGATTAAAGTCAGTCACATCCCTCCTGATAGTCACTGAAAAGTATAATGACGAATTAAGCAGATAGCAGCATCAATAATAATGTAAATATCTCCATGACAACTGTCCATCTGTTGGTGAAAACCACGAGATGCCATTGAAAGCGAAAAAAAAAGCTAGTAAGTGGTTCTTGAGAAAGCATTATTTTGTAAAACCACTATTTTCAAAAGTCAAGAATGACATTTCACACTCAGTTTGAATAAAACGGATATATTAAACATTAATAAACTAACGTTATTCTACTTTGTAAAAATAGCAAAATGATCTAAAAATATTCCAATACAAGTAAAAGTCCAGCATTCAAAGATTTCTTAAGTAAAAATACAGAAGTATTATTGGCTAAATATACTCCAAGTATCAAAACCACAAGTGTTCATTAGGAAGTCTAATGGCTCGAGTCAGTGTTAGATTATTGGATTACTGAGGCATTACTGTGTAAGCAGCATTTTAACTCTGCCACTGAGGACACAGAGGTCATGACCTCTGTAATGTTTCTGTGAATGTGAAGGGAGTTTACACTGTACGATTAAAAATAACACACTAGGGTTATTTTAGCCTGATTCCCAGATTAAATATAGATGGAAGATATTTAAACTGGACCACTTTTACATTAAAAAAAATATATATTCTCAGTTTTTGTCATTTCTCTAATCTTGGCCACAGCCCTGCCTGTAACTTTGTAACATTTAGACCACTAACTATAGTTATAGCTGGTCATGGTCAAGCTCTTTTGTTGCATATTGATTTATAACAATTTATCATATTGTATTATCTCATCAAAGGTTCTGTAGACTAAATATAACCAGTATATCTGTAAAGTAAATGTACAATATTTACCTTTGAAATATAATGGAGTAAAGCAGTGATTCTTAAAGGGGGGTCCGGGCACTCCATAGCACTCTGTCATTGCGTCCGCAAAGTAATTTGCTATAAATTATAAAATTGTGCTGTATCATTAAAAAGTGCATATCTACAGATGGGGACCATTTGCGGCATAAAACAAGCATATTGTGTCCATTACTCCCACAGCTGACACACAGCAATAAGTTCATTATTTTTTTTATGTTGAAACACTCACTGAAAGTCAGCTTTAGACTGGTAATTATGAATATCTGGATTTATCTCAGGACTCTGCCAGACTTGCTACTGTTCATTTTCTGAAAGCTTATAAGATCAGTTATTTGAAATGTAGGCTATAAATGCTGTCAAGTTGAGTCCAAATGCAATTTGAATAAAATCACCCTCTGTTTAAAGGTATATAACTGGTATTAACATTCAATAACATTGCAAATGTCCCCGCTGCCGGACTAATAAAGAATTATCTCATCTTATCTTAACATGATTCAAATTGAAATGTTTCCGTTTATCACTATGAATAAATGAAAGAATAAAAGGCTTTATTTCGAACATAAAAATAAATAAAAACAGATACAAAATAATAACAAACAAAACAAGAGTAATAGTGTCCGGAAAGGAGTAGGTAGATGTAAAACTTATATTTCCCTACCCCTTTCTCGCTTCTCCTCTAATAACTCATATATCATAGAATGATTATATAATATAATATATAAACTATCCCAGATTTATTTACATCCCAAATGAAATATATGAACAGCATCCCAAGTTTATTTACAACCCACATATCCATCCGGAGTTAAAAAGTAGATATAAACCAACCCTTAACGCAACCCTTATCACAACTCTTCCTCAACCATACCTCCTAAAATATCTTTTTTGTATAGCTTTTTAAAGTGATTTATATTTGTGCCCCGCTTCAACCCATCACCTAACCCATCCCACAAATCTTTGAAACAGGTCTGAAGTATTTTGGTTGAAAAACTTGTAGAATATAAATAGTTCCAAATGGCATCTAAGAGTACAAATGGTAGTAAGAATATGCTTAATCAGTGGCACAGGGGGTCCTTGGGAAATGTTATCCCCTGTAAGGGGTCCCTGGCCCCAAAAAGTTTGAGAACCCCTGGAGTAGAGGTAAAATATATATATAAAAAAAAAAAAAGTCAAAGTCAAATACAAGTACATGTCTCAAAGAAAAAGAATGCAATTTTGCTAGTCTGTAAAATAGTACAAATGTGTGTTTTATTAGAGCATGCACTGTTAAGAATTCCCCGATAAAATAACAGTAAAGAACTGGTAGCAGCGTTGCCTTTATGTTACTGTGAAATTAACATTATTATACTGTCGCTGAAATTTACAGCTTTGTACTGTTAATGAAAAATACAGTTTGAACTGTTTTTTTTTTTTATTAATTTCACAGTATTTTACAGTTAATTTACTGTTTAAAGATACATTATATAGCTGTTTTTCACCTTTCTTTTACATTATCTTACTGATTTGTTTTAATGCACTATTTAGGTTGTATTTTTTACATACATTTTAATAAACATTATTTTTTGCCTAGATGAATAGACTTAGCAGGTTACAGACATAGGAATAGTCACACTAAATACAATTAAAGGCACTTGTTAGGAAAAAGGCTATAATAGACTTGTTGACACTTTTCCAAAAATGTTTGTCTCTAGCTGGCTACAAGCACAGAATGCAAACCATAACAACATGTGAGTGAAGAACAGAGCTAATTCACTGATTTTACAATCATGTACAATGTACAAGCCTCACATGTGCAGATGAGGTCCCAGAATTAAAAACATACTGCATGAAACTGTTACTGATGATACTTTAGACAGTTGATCAGCAGTAAAGTGCTGTTTCTTAAGAATACATTATAGTTCAGTTAAAAAACGGCTTATAAGCGTAATTTAACAGGTTTTCTTTTGTATTAACAGTAAAGCACTGTTTTTAGCAATAACAGGTTAATACTGTTGAAATCCTGCTGTAAATTAACAGCAATTGTTTACAGTGATATGTGAGAGATATAGAGATGGACAGAAAGGGGGAGAAAGGAGTGAATCCATGTAAAAAAAAAAAAAAGAGAGAGAGAGAGAGAGAGAGAGAGAGGGGCCTCGTGTCAGACTGCATAAATAACTGTCTGCATGATGTAAACATAGCGGTCATAACCCGAGCGAATTAAAACAACTGGTCTGGGCGGGATTAAAGCTCAACCAGCAGCTTTTCTACAATTTTTAAAAATGTCTAAAAAAAAATCTCCTCTGACCTCCACTGCTCTCTTCTGATTGGCTGGATCCTAAATAGTCTATCCAATCAGCACAGTTAATTATCCTTAATGTAATTATGGGCTCAAACTCATATTTGTCACTCATTTCATTGTGATATTGTTTCAGAAATAAATATGTGAAGTTGTTGGCAGTAAATAAAGCAAAAGCTTTACATAATTTATGGTCTAACAATTAAGACATTTAGAAGTGGAATTAAACTAGCTGATCATAAATGGTAATTTTTGGTGCATTTATCAATGAAATTGGCAGGGAGATAAACTTAATTTGACTTGTTTACACTACAAGAACTGCTTTTAGGGTCCCAAATAATCTTTTGAAGGTTTGTTTATGTAATGACAACCACGTCCAACTGTTATCTTTTAGAAAAACAACAGAGAGAGACTTATCTGGTGCTCAGGTTCTGCTATTCTGAAGGAGTGGAGTGATAACAGGGGTTACTATAAAGGTCAAAGCATCGGCCCACACACAGGGGAATAAAACAGAATTAAACGTAATAATAATAATAAAAAAGTACACAAGTTGTAAAAGTGATACAAATATTTTATATACAATCTGTACAACCATTTGGACACTTTTCATGTGTACATCCATCCATCACGAAACAGGCCTGCATGAGTAAAAAAAAAAAATGCATCTGCAGAGTATAAAAAAAAGCAATTTAAAGCAATTTATCTTTGAACCAGCAAAGACAACGATAGGTGGCAGGATGCATTTAAATAAAATTGTCTTTACAGGAACGAAGGAGAGACTCTCTCCGTTATTCCCACTCAAAAGTCTGCAGAGATGAGACGCGCATGTCACAAGTCACAATTTTGTCTTGGAAAATCATTGTCCCTTTTTTGAGATGTCCTGCTTGGTTTCGTCAAGACGCAGTTGTTCCACATAACCTCGTTGTGTTCAGCATCTCCTTCAACTCGTTCTCCGGTTTACCTGCAACCATGAAAGGCCACGTCTGCGGAGGGAAATGCATTTAATTATAGGACCAACAGCTTCTTAGAATATAAATTCATCACGTCATTAAAGACCCATTATGTGTCAATTAATCACCTGTAAGGATCAGTTGAGAACATAATGAATTACAGGCAGGAATCACCAGATGTTTACGCATTGAATGAAAGAAAAAGTCGTATGTTGTTATTATACAATTTAAAATGTACCTAATATAGGCTTAACAGTGAGATTATAGTGTTTTGCCGATTGTTTTCTACTAGTTTTATATCACGATAAAATATTTCAGAGGGTTATTTGGAGATATTCTGTGATATATGAGCTATTGCACAATTATTGAAGCTATTTTCATTGAATAATTTAAGGCCCAATGTTGTGCTGCATCATGCATTATTTCGAATGAAATGAGGCTAATTGTGAATTATGCTTCATAAAGGGTGATAATTGCTTCTGAGTCAGATTTTTTTGCCTAAAAACAGTCACCATAAATAGCCTCTCATGCACCTGCTTCACAAAAGCTATCACCCTCATTTGTCACCTTGGTACCAAGCATTTGAGGCCTATAACAGTCTGCAACCAAAATCCTAATAAATCTATTAATTCCAGCGGTGCATCCTTGAATAATAAAAAATAATCAGTGACTGATATTGTTATTATTAGGCAAACTAACCATAATTTCAACAAAAGTCACATTTTTCATGCACTATCTGCCTTTAAACATGCACTATCTGCAACCATCTTGGACTCTAACCACTGGCGCACTTTACACTTACTTTACACTATACATCCTATATACCACTTTATAGACTGCACATATGCACATACTACATTTATTTATTGACGGACTGTACACACTATGTTCACCCATTCACTCTGTATCTTTTATAACTCTATTATTGTTTTTTTTATAATTTTTGTATACCTTTACCTCTCCTGTGTTTCACTCTGTTCGCTGATGTTGCTGCTTTAACACCTGATTTTCACTCCGGGGATTAATAAAGGTTCATTTTATCTTATCTTATCTTATTTTTCAGAATGTGGGCCAACCTTTTAAACTCCACTTTAACTGTCCCTCACATATATTTCTTTCTCTATAACATAAATAAATAAACTTCTAGCTGTGTCACCCCTCCACCTCCACCTCCACCTATCTACCCCCATGCAGTCTCACCAGGTTAACAGGGTGGATATATCCGTTTTCATATTTGTCGTTGGCCAGTATCTGCACCTGCTTCACAAAAGCTATCACCCTCATTTGTCACCTTGGTACCAAGCATTAACAGTCTGCAACCCAGATTAAAAAAAATCCTAATAAACCTATTAATTCCAGTGGTGCAACCTGGAATAAAAAAAAATAATCAGTGACTGTTATTGTTATTATTATAGGTTTTGAATGTTGAGGTTGTTTTCTTGTTTACTTGATGGGTTTGTCTGTAAGCTCATCTACTTAAAAGTTGGTTTATAGACTGTTGTAATTACAAACAGTGGATTGCATATATGAAAACAGCCTTGAAAAAAGGGAAAAAATAAAGTATATAAAAAAATATATATTGTTATTATTAGGCAAACCAACCATAATAGTAAAAAAAAAATCACATTTTCAGAATTCTCTTACTTTTTATACTTCACTTTAACTATCCCTCACATATAGATTTCTTTCTCTATAACATAAATAAACTTCAAGCTGTGTTACCCCTCCACCTCCACCTCCACCTATCAGCTATCACCCTCATTTGTCACCTTGGTACCAAGCATTTGAGGCCTATAGCAGTCTGCAACCCAGATTAAAAAAATCCTAATAAACCTATTCATTCCAGTGGTGCATCCTTGAATAATAAAAAAATAATCAGTGACTGATATTGTTATTATTAGGCAAACTAACCATAATGGTTTCAAAAAAAATTCACATTTTTTATCATGTCAAACTTCACTTTAACTATCCCTCACATAGATTTCTTTCTCTATCCATAAATAAACATCCAGCTGTGTTACCCCTCCTTTAAAATCCTAATACATCTATTTATTCCAGTGGTGCATCCTTGAATAAAAAAATAATCAGTGAATGATATTGTTATTATAAGGCAAACTAACCATAATAGTTAAAAAAAAAATTCACATTTTCAGAATTCTCCAACTTTTTTAAACTTCACTTTAACTATCCCTCACATTCTTTCTCTATACCATAAATAAACATCCAGCTGTGTTACCCCTCCACCTCCACCTATCTATGCTCACCAGGTTGACTGGATGGATAAATCCGTTTTCATATTTGTCGTTGGCCAGTATCTGCCTCAGGTGCGCGATGTAGCTGGACGCCAGACGCAGCGTGTCCAGTTTGGAGAGCTTGGTGTCCGCAGGTACCCAGGGTAAGGTGGTCTTCAGTCGGGAGAAAGCCTTGGACAGGACTCGCATCCTGGCTCTCTCTCTGGCGTTGGCAGCGTTCCTCTGCACAGGTTTGCCCTCCTGCTGCTGCTGCACAGCCCCACCTTTGGATGCACTTTTCCGGGTCTTCCGTTTCTTGCTTGGTGCGTCGTTTGTGCCCTCGCAGTTGGAGGAGCTCTCCTCGGTGCTCTCCTCGTTGGAGCCGAACTTCAGGATGCCGTCCAGGAGCTCGTCGTCGACGTCGCTGAGAGACCCGGTGGACATGGTGAACTTGTCTCCTGACCTGGAGCAGGGTTTAACACATGGGAGGATGAGGGTGGACAAAAACACTACAAGCCTTGGAGATGGTGTTCATCAACTTGCTCACTCTGCTGTGAAGAGGGGAACAGACTTTATATCTTCATATAAAGGCTGCAGAGGGCGTTACCTCATGCTGGGAGGAGACACATGGTGCTGGTCTATAACATGCTGGTCCACAAAGGGTTCCCAAGGGACCCTGGATGGATCCCCAGGAAAATGCAGAATATATAGTTTAATTTAAGTATCCATTCCTTTTGGAACATTGCAAAGAGATGGATTAATTAGACCTATAAAAATCATCTTATTTACACAAGGAGCCCCTTGAACTTTTTAGAAACGTCAAGGGAGACCTGATTATTACTTTGTGAGCTACATAATATGAATGACCTAACTGTAAAGTTTGGTGCCTATACCATAACTATATACACTCGTACTTGTGTTGAAAAGGAGATTGACACCTTTCAACCTTGCACAGATTATTTATTATTATATTTTTATTGTGCAACATAAAGCAGGTTTAGTTTGATCTATCTGTTAATAATTTGGATTGTGTTGTTGTTTCTGAATGTTAGTTGTACATGTTTTATAATGTGTATTATGTTTATTACCTTAATTTCCTAAATTTATGTACAATATAATTGTTGTTATGAGGTGTAAGAGCTATGCCTCCCTCGTGTCTCATACTAAGTGCCTTAAGAAATCTTTTTTTTTTTTTCCAGAAACACATGCAGGCTCAATCTGTAATATTCACATGATTGAAAGCTCACATGGTCATAAATATTACAGATGTTAAATAAATAAATAAATAATAATAATAATAATTTGGGAATGATAGCTTTTTTTGAAGCGGTGGCAAGGCCCATTTTTGTTGCTCCCTTTAAAACCTGAAGAAAAAAAATACCTGCAGCCAAAGGTTTTTCAAACTTTGGTAAACTTTTTTTTTTACATGTCATCTTGTATATTATGTAATTGGCATGTTTATTCTCATAACCTAGAAATTAGTTCAAAACATTGCTAAATTCAAATATTGCGTTTTCTATAATATGTTATCATGAAGAGGTTGTGTTGCTCCTTAAACCCAAAGTTGTAAATCTAAAATACTTTATAAAATGTGCTATTTTTTTAACTATTTAATAAATCATAAATCAGTACATTTAATTCTTGCAGACTTTACCTTACAATTAAAATTCCGAAGTATTTGGTATTGGCCTGTTCCACTCACAAGGCCCACATAACTTTCAGCACATCTTGCCAGTTAACGGGATAAAGTGCAAGGACAAGGGGGGTATCACGTCTCAAATGGCAAACTGGCGCCTTGGTCCCCTCTGATGTAATGGATACCCGGCACCCACAATCCCCTGTTTGGCCTTCCACATCATTCCACACCGATGCTCCATGCACCGGTCCACTAAGGGCCAAGTCCAAACCTCAAAGTCTCTGGAGCTGCTTTAAGTGGAAAATGTTGGGGTTGCACCAGGAGAATACTGATGATTATCACTTGCATCTCGCTGACTTCCTTTTCATATACATCGTTCATTGTGAGGGAGAGACTGAAACATGTCATGTGTGCACATTTGCATGAAGCTGCAGATCTTTCTTGCTTGGATGCACGGTTGTGTTTGTGTGAACACAACGCCTTTGCCTGCCCAGCTGAAGCGTGTGCGAGGGTGAGAGGTGTGTCTCTTGAGAGCTGACCTTTAACCTCTTTGCTTCCGGTGTCACAGTGCATGTAAACAGGCACCACCACCACCACCATACGTTTTAGCCACTAGAATCGACACAGAAACACACTTAAAGTGGAGCTGCATTTTGGATCCAGTTGGAAATTAGCGTTCACAAAAAAAATGGACATTACACATCTGAAAGAGAAGAACACATTTTGGAAAGAAGTTCGCAGGATTGATACTGCGAGGAAAAGAGAGAGAGAGAGCGCGCTACACAGAGCAGACATAAAGAGAGAAAGGACTAGATAGGTGAGGGAGAGGAAAGAGAGGAAGGAGGGGGCTTAATCTCCTGGGTGGGCTGGAAATCAAAGCACTTTGTGGAAAAGTAATAATAGAGTCTGCTAGATTGATGATCACCTCTGAGATACATGGATCCACCAGAGAGTAGAGAGAGAGTCAGGGAGAGGAGGATGAACTAAAATAGCTCAAGAAACAGAACACAGCCCTTTTTCTCTCCGCTGTGTGCGTCAATAAAACACAGGCCCTGATGTAATGCCATCATAATTATCATTTCTACTAGCTAAAGGCTCTTCATGTGAATGGCAAAAGAATGTAGCGAGTATTTAGGAAATCTTTTCCCACTCGGTCACACACACAGTGACATGAGGCAACAGGTGGAGAGAGGGGGGTTAGTGAGGAAGATGGAGAGAGAAAAAAGAGGGGACCCTGGCAGTTATGGAGGGACGTGCTGCTAATTAGCCGGTTTGGGGTCAAAGGTCAGGCTGGTTGTGTGATGTCACCACGAAGGGACGGGTTCCAGATGTTGCTCGAAGGGCCACCGAGGGGGACACCTGATGCCTCGGGTCATTATCATCATTTCTCTCTCTGTCTCACACACAAACACCTTTGTTAATGTTGAGAAACGGTGAACCTACTAGGTGAAATTGTTATGGGAATGTCCTGTAGAAGAACAATTAATATTGTATCTGCGATGACAAAGTCATTAGGTGTCCTTTCTCCAAAACATACAAACATTTTCCGACTGAACACAATATTAATTTTCACTAAGAAGTCTGTATCCTTGGTGTATATCTGTGTTGGTGAGCACTAAAGATGGTTTATTATTTCAATTCCTATCACAGGCAGTTAATCAGCTGGGAGCCGATGTTGTTAGCCATTGACCAGGCTTCTTAGGTCACAGGACTACCTGTTTCTCTGATTTTTGACAGCTTGGTTATTTGCAGTGGGAAACTTACGGGTCTGAAAAGTGAAGCCAATGCTGAAGTGCCTTAAACTTGCATCCTTTCTAATAGCCAGCAGGGGGCGACTCCTCTGGTTGCAAAAAGAAGTCTGATTGTATAGAAGTCTATGAGAAAATGAGCCTACTTCTCACTTGATTTATTACCTCAGCAAACATTGTAAACATGAGTTTATGGTCTCAATCACTAGTTTTAAGTCTTCTGCAGCGTGATGTTCATTTAATAAATTATGGTCCCATTTAGAGTCAAATAGACCATAAAGCAGGGTATGCTTTAGGGCGTGGCTACCTTGTGATTGACAGGTTGCTACCATCGCGTTGTCCGGTCTGGGGGAGTTTGTTGTTGTGTTTACGTCTTACAACTTTAACCCTTTCACAGTGTGTTTTCAGTTCATGAAAGTTAATTGTAACATTTTGTCACCTAAAAATGTCTTTCTCAGCATTCTTTTGTACATAGCTCCACCCTCTCGTGTCACTTTCTGGTTGCAAAAAAACAAGATGGCGACGGCCAAAATACCAAACTAGGTGACATCACGGTGACTACACCCACTTATTATATACAGTCTATGGTTATTTGCTGTTACCACAACTAGACCCATGAAAGAGAGACAGCTAATGCTAGCTAGACCCCATCCTATCTATAATGTATGACAAATATTACACTAATAGTATACACCCATCAAGGCCTGAAGCTTTGGTACTCTTTCCACAAATATGTCCAAAAAAAATCTAATATTTCTTTAAGATACATCATTGTTTCCTTACACAAAAAAGTGGGATTTCAAATTTCAATTCAACTTTAAAATGTATAAAGATTCTCAACATCATATTAAAAAGATGGGACTGTAAGAGGAAATGGAGTAAAAAACCAAAAATGGAAACTGAAAACAAGGAAACGCTGTAATAGAGGCTTAAAGCTACTGTATCTTCACTGTGACAGGTTATCAGCAGTGCTCTCTTATTCCTAATATTTAACTTGGTTATGAAGATCAAGATTCCCTTTGACCTCTATCAAATTTTATTTTTTAAGGGAATATTCTCAGAGACAGATGTCACTTTCATAAAAACTACTTTTCTCATCTTCTTTCCTCACCCAATTTTTCGAAACTTAACTGAAAAGGGCAAATCATCATGGGGACAATACAATACAGAGAGGAACAGTTGAATAATGTGAAGCAAAATATAGTTTTATTTATTGGCAAAACATTCCACTTATATTTTTCTGTGATATATAAACCTGAAATTAAAACAAAAAAACTGAAAAAAAGAAAGAAAGTAGTTGCTTGGTGGCTGTGAAGAACAGAATGAGAAACTGTAACCTCAGAGTGAGGCTTGGGGTGAGAAAAACATCATCCATCTATGTCGAAGCACTCCAGTTCCCTGTCCCTTATCACAGCCATACTCCCCCAACACACACACACGTAAGCACACATTGGTTTCCGCCTCAGTTCAAGTACCTCTAAAAAAAGGACAAAAATCAAAGTGAAATAACTAAAAGCGAGGTTGCAGAAAGTGCAGCAGGGAGTGGAGAAAGCCGGGGGGATCAGGATGTGTCGCACAAACTGGGCAATAAGAGAGAATTATGAAGATGTTTATGGGAGTGGAAATATCATATTATATTTCAAAAAGACTACAGTCCTTTGATATTCAGTGACAGGAACATCCGGAGGGAGGCAGACAGTGATTCTCCAGAATAAGACTGATATTCTGTCATAGTGTCGGTTAATGACCTGGAAGTCTTGTCCTGACAGTGCGAGGGAGTCAGAGTGTATTGGTCTCTGGAATGTGTGCACACATTATCTGCATAAGTGTGTGTATCTGTGATAAATGTATTCGGTTTGCAATATGTATTACGGATGGAACGTATGTGAAGAAATCCTGTGATATGAGGGAGAATGTTAGAATCTGTGAAATGCCCCTGCAGCGTTGCTTAAACGTTTTTCTCCCACCTCACCGAACAATCAGACGACAGGAACAACGTGCTGTTTTGACTAGAACACAAAAACTAAAAATCACTTTACAATCAGCTGTTCGTTTATGTCCCTGTATTCACAACGTTCAGTTTCATTTTCACTTTACAAACGTAGTAGTTTTAAGCTCAACCATGTCGTTTTTTCCTAAACCTAACTGAGTTGTTTTGTAGCCTAAACCTAAAGTGATGCCAAGGGGTGTGACAAAGCGGCCGTATGTGGCGAGTTGGGATGAGAATGTGTTGGTAGAGTCGGCAAATGAACACAGACAGGCAAAAATTTGTCTGAACACACCTTTAGTGAGCTGTTCCTCTACTTAGAGTTTCTTTAAGACATTTGTTATAGAGAAAAGAAGACATGTCAAATACAGGCAGATGGAGGTCAGTAACAAATCAACCGTGGGAAAGGAAAAGAGAGAGAAACAGTAACAGTAACACGGTGCAGACTGCAGAGAAACCAACAAAGAGATTAACAGCATTTAGCACTGACTTTGCGGCTGCACTGTCCAAAAGGCCCTGCTGCATTGATGGCTGTGTTCAGAATACACATACACACACCGTTACTCAAGTGGTATCGGCTTGAACTTGAATTGGCAGAGTGCCCAAAGTGGCCTGTCGGAAGTAAGTGAGACGCGATGCAGCTGCAGTTTGAGTGTGTTTGTGTGTGAGCATGTGTCCCGCTACAGTATGGCACTTTTTTAACCTCTGCTGCAACCTCTGGCCTGGTGATCGGATGCACAGATAAAAACTGTGTGTGTAGTGTGTGTGTGTGTGTGGCTTCACTTGTCAGCACTGGGCAGTAGGGCTGTGTAGGACAGTGCTGGATTTCAGAGTCAAAGGTCTGGTCTGTGTCACTGTGATTGAGGCTATACGCTTTATAAACAGAGAGAGGGACACTGCTCAGCTTTCTATCTCACACAGTTTGTGTGTGTGGTTTAATCCTCCAACAGACCAGAACTCCCAGCACCCTACTAAATCCTTCACAGCAGCCGTTTGCCCCCTCTTCCTCCTCTGTGACCCCCCCCCCCCTCCCTGCCTCCACTGTCCCCACTACTGACTCCACTCTGTGTTGTTGGATGTCTGGTCAGCTCCGTCTAGCCAAAATAAATAGAGTCAAAACAGTCGAGCAAAAAAACAAGCTTTTCAGCCAAGATGCAGCCACACACTCAATCCTGTTTACACACTAATACCTGCATTTTAAAGTGGTATACAGGCAGGTTAAACTGAGATGTACAGTTGTTTGGCTCCTTAGTGTCATACAATCATGAGTAAAACCTGCATTAAACATTAATATGTTTAATTCATTCATTCATTTTCACCTTTTAAAAGTTCTCTACACGGAATTTGTTGCTTACCGACGTATTTTATTTAGTTTATGTTAGTGATACACCGATCCGACTTTTTCAGTCCTGATACCGATACCTGGGCTTTGGGTATCGACCGATACCGAGTACCGATCCGATACCAGTTTTTAATTAATAAACTGTACGCCTCACTGTGAGGAAGTGACCATGATCATTCCTTTACGTGTAAGGAAACATCAGGCTTGACTTAAACATTGCTTTCTCAACTTTGTAAAACTAAATGTAACAAATAAATGATAGATATAAATCATACACAAGCAACTTGATAAGAAATATTAAAAATGAACAGGAATTGAAATTCAAGTGTAAACCCTTTTAATGCAGAAACAAATTGCTCAAAACTTCAACAGGAATTAAAATTCCAGTTTATAATGTATATAGTATATAAACATACAATTGGATTGAATAGATCGGCCCTATTGGCACCGATATCTGATCCAGCTATTGGAGTCAGTATCGGCCCGATATCCAATCTGCTATCGGTGCATCCCAAGTTTACGTACTTATTTTAAGCCCAGCCATGACGTTTTTCTTAAACCTAGCTAAGTGGTTTCGCTGCCTCAACCTAACTACGGACGTTACCGTAGTTTTGTTGCATGGCGTACAAATGAAACCCGAAAAGCGACGTGCAAATGACCCAAAAGGCGTCCTCATGACACGCATAATATCTGTGTAATGTTGTGCTATTTATACGCCATCCTGTGAGATCGGATTGACGCAAGACAATAAAAGCAGATATACAATTAAAAGGACAAAAAGTTTAAAATCTATTAAGGAACATGTATAATGAGTCAGTATAATGCACACAAAGAATCACCATCATTTCAAGCGAGTGAAATATATCCAAAGTAAAGTTTATTCAAGACAGAGACATTCCATATCTCTATATCTCTGTAAATGAAGGGGGATATAATGTCAGGATTATCATTACACACACCTAATTAGCGATGTAATGCTGGACCGTCACTGATATTATTCACACCTGATTACTCAGGCTGCTGTTAACATGGAGGGAGATGATGGAGAGGGATGATAAACAATGCTGCGCTCTTATTGGCTGGATCAGGTTCTGTGCTTTGATCCTCTTCCTCCTCATTACTCAGAGGGGGAGCGACAGGTGTGTGTGTGTGTGTGTTTATATATGTGGAAATTTTTGAATCACGTTAAATAAGGTGCACAAATTCCCGAGTAGTTACCAAGGAGGAAAAAAATCTGTTTAGGAGTATTCCGTATTATATTTATTATCAACATTTTTACTCCTCGCAAATGTTTGAAATGCAGCACTTTTATTTTGAAAAATGAACAAAATTTTCCTTTCCCTCACAGATGAAATGATCTCACCACATCATATCTCCTCTGTCTCAGTGATTCCGGTTAGCTCATAGTTGCACACTCACAAACAGACCACTGATACACACACACACACACACACACACTGATTATCTATAACTTTCTATGGCATTCAGTGGTAATTACTGTAGCTCACTGTGCAGAAGGAGACAGAGTATTATCAGACCCCAGGAAGAGAGATAGGAGCAGTCCCTAAAGACACCACTGTGACTAGTGTGTGTGTTTAGCATTTATGTATTTCTTTGTCTCTGTGGAGGGGGGGTGTTAGCCTGCTCTTGTCTACATGAACAAACTCCAGGCTCGAGTGCGATACACCCACATAACCTGCCGATATCTCCGGATAAACCATCCAGAACTGCTGATAGCCAGCGACGTGTTGAGTGCCCCGAATGCAGGGAAATCTCGGCCTTCCTGGGCGAAGACATTACGCATACCCCCGTCCTCCCCTGGCTGCTTCCCCTCCAACCTATAATCTCCCTCCAGGTCCCACAGGGAGCCGTCGCCCCCACCAGGCCCAGCATCGAGGCTCCTCCTGGGCTACTCCGCCGATACTCCCCTCCTCCAGGAGTGGGCCTGATGTATAGGGAGGAAACTTGTACAAACATTTGACTTATATGTGCACAATCTCTTACACACACACTGTACACCCACAGAAAGCCAGGCATAGAATATACAACAACAAATCTCCTATACACTTGTTTAATATAAACATGAAAAGCCTTCGGTGGTATTTATGACCGAAAAGTGGAAGAAAAACTGAAAGAAAGACAAAGAATGGAATGCGAAATTATGAAATGGAGCGGACATGTTTGGCTGTTTAGGATTTGTGATTTGGCATATCACTCTACTGATGGTGTGTGTGTATTTGCGTGTGTGTGTGTGTGTCAAGGATTAAGGTAGCTGACCTTAGCAGAACCTCCTCGCATCTCATTTCAACCTAATCTGTGTTTGCGCAAGTGTGTGTGTCAGTTCTCCCATGAGATGCGGACATAATGCTACCGGAGGCTAACAGGAGATGACTAAAAGGTGAGATGTGAGTTGTGATAAAAAAAAAAGGCCCTGACACACACACACACACGCCTAACATCAAATCTCAAGAGACCCTTAAGATCCTCTGAACCCCAAGTCCCAAGGCAGGAAGCAGACAAGTGTGTGTGTGTGTGTGTATTAGCTCATTAGTGTGTGCATGTGTTTGTTTGTGTGTGAGTGTGACCCAAGCTCCGGTGCAGCTAACAGACAGGTCCACTTAGTAGCAGAGGACAGACACAACAGCACCTCACCTTTATGGCGTAATCACAAACAGATGTCTGCTAAATGTTGTCTGTAGCATTTAATTATTGAATTATCATATCAGCTAAATAGTAATACGAAGCGCAAGTGCATGTTCTTGCATATTTCTCTGATGACATAAGTTAACTCAGCACAAAAATATCTGCGCTATATTGTTGCCAGATTGGCTGACATTTTAAACTCTTAGCTAGTTGCCTCTTATTAGCATTTGAAGAGTTTCGAAAGAAGCTCCATTGCAACTGTGTTCAATACAATCATTCAGAGAAATATCCATCCATACTCATTATAGAGAGAGGCAGGGGTATCTATCAATGAAGCCATGTTGCAGACATGTTGCATTTTGCATACATTTTGTGACTTGAGATCAGTTCACAGCCGCCTCATATGTGCCCTCATTAGATTTCTGAGGGCAGCATTTTTTGCTCAGTGACAGTGAGCCTCATTCATAATTTTTTTTCTTATAATGGTTCAAATCATTTTATTTGTTAAAATTAATCATACAAATGCAAAAAGAAGAAGTAAAAAAATCCAACATCTGGTTCAAAAACTCACACTAGAAATAGAAGTTAACACGGCCACGATAGCTATGATATATAGCTGTAGTACTTGTACTCAAAATGACTTGCCATAATGGTTTAAAAACTAGATCATTTGCCAACAAATAAAATATGATTTGAGTTATTTAAAGGTAAGGTGTGTAACATTTCAGGGATCTCTTAACAGAAATGGAATATAATATTCATAAAGATGTTTTCAGTAGTGTATAATCACCTGAAACTAAGAATTGTTGTGTTTCCGTTAGCTTAGAATGAGCCCTTCATCTACATCACGGAGTCCGCCATGTTGCTGTTGCAGAGAGAGCCTTTCATGCTTTTACGTTGCCTGAAGGCCACCGTAGTTCTCTCACACGCTTGTGAAACTGCAGTAACGTGAGCCACAGAGTGCAAAACCGTGGTACCGCCAGCCACCATCACACTTCTATTGCTTCTAAAGTAGTGTTATTATGGTAAGGATGACTTCTGAGCGAGGTGAACACCGTTACCACAGTTTTGCACTCTTCACATTACCGCAGTCTTGGAAAGGGAGGAGTGAGTGGAGGGGTACTCAGTTGGTTGCAATGTGCAACCACACCACTAGTTGCTGCCAAATCCTGCACACTGTACCTTTAATGTCAGTGCATTTTGATTTTTAAGATATTACTGACACCAAATACCGCTCTTTGTCTCCATTTGGTGTATAAAAAACTCCACCATCCCAGGCTTTATTTTGAAGGCTGAGGGAAGGGTGTCACAGGATGACCTTTCACTTCCAGGTCAAATTGAACAGGTGATGCTGTGCTCTCAGTGTGAGTTTGCACTCAGGGGGTTCTGATTGACAAAAGTGAACATGTGCAGCTTTGACCATTATGAACGTGAGAATCCCTATTCCTTACTTTACGCTAACGATTCTGTCCTCCCTCGTGCACAAATCTAATTCTGCTCTAACAAATCTGTGCCTGTGCGCTCTCAAAGGTTGACTTGCAGACTGGGTAGCGCTCAAATTTGTTTTGTACTCTGTACTTCCATATTTTTCCACTTTCCTTTATTCTTTGTGCAGTATGTTTATGCGTGTATAGCTCTATTTCTCTCCTGCTGTCTTTTGTTTTCTGAGAAAGTTGTTCAGTCAATTAATCTCATATTCCAAACAAGTGGCGTTGTTTCTGAAACACACAAACACACACATACATACACACACACACACTTTATACACGTGTGTATGTGAATCTCTTTTTTTCTTGCTCATCCTCTCACTTGCTTAGACACATGCACACGATCGCTGTCACTGTGGTGTATCAGCTGTTGTCCAGCTGTTTGATTTGTATTTACTTTCTTTTTATTTATTTGACAGCAGCAGTCTGCATCTTAAGAGGTGAGAAGTGTATGTGTGTGTGTGTTTGTCTGTGTGTGCGCTTGTGTTACTTTTACAGTTTCATCATCATCACTGTTGTTAATTGTTAATGAGGCATGTGTTAATGAGTTTTGCTCGCTTTAAAACTCAACTTCATCTCTACTAGTTTGAGTTTACAGTAAATTACTGGGTAGTAGTTGCATTACTTTGACAATTTACACAGTTACTGTGTCATTTTTACAGTTAATTATAGTAAAATGACAGCTTTACAGTTAGATATGCTATCAGATTACTGTGATGTAGCAATATGCTGCTGTAAAATGACTGTATAAACTACAATTAATGTGACTCAGTAGCCAGTTTACTGTAAATTTGCACTTAAAATAATATTGCAAAATACTTTAAATTGGCCTTTTTTTTTTTTAACCATTTTATGTGTTAAGCCATCACAAACTGTGAGAAAAACTTTATAATTAACTATTTAAAACTCCTGTTGGAAAAGGCATTGCCACATAACTGAAAACAGGGCTGTTTTTCTGAGCTCATGAAAAGTTTACTTTTTCTACAAATATATGGTGATCTTATAGAAAAAATGATGCTTCACTGTAGATTAAACTACCCAACAGTTTCTAAAGGAGTTGAAATTAGCACAACCATAAATGTCTATAGCAGTAAAATACAACATAATGCAGCAAGAATATTAATTAGTTAAAAAGCATAATAATATAATACGTAAAACACTAACAGAGAACACTTTACGAGTCATTTTACTTTATAGGCTATAATAGCTTATAATACTTACATACTTTTACTTAAGTAAGGTTTTGAAGGCAGGACTTGCAGTGGAATATATTCACAGTGTAGTACTTTTGAATACATCTTCCAGCACTGAGTATACAGCCATCCATGTTATGGGAGAAATAAAGGTAAATGTGGAGGCATCTGGACTTTTCCAGGACTGATGATGCCTCACCTCTGCTTTTCTTGCTTTTTTTTTTTTTACCTCACTCTTTCTTCTTGGTTTGGGGAAGAAGAGACAGAGCAGATCTATCAGCGAAATGGTGGTCCTGATCTATCTCTTTTCCCCCTGGATGCTAATTAAAGATAATAAACCTTGCAGATCATTTCTCTGCAGCTCCAAACTCACCGTCACCTCTGCTCCTCTCGCACCCAAACTCACATGGCCAGATGGGGTGAGAGCACACACACACACACACACACACACACACACACACACTCGCCTAAACACATGGTTGTTGGCTTGCCTTGAGGTGGCAGGTGTGTGTAAACTAAAATGCTGTAGATAGTCGCATAGGCAACACTGAAATGCATGTTAAAATAAGCATTGAATAATAAAAAATAGTGTAGGGATTTTAAATACACATAACGCTACATCTTTCAAACACATGCCTGCACACACACACACAGATTAATTTCTTTGTATGTCTAAGTTTAAACCCGTTGTTTATCTTCGCTCCACGCCTTAAACACAGGTGTTTGGAGAGCTTACAGATGAGTCAGATGCCAGATATCATGTTATCATGTAACTACGTTCGAGTCCTCTCTCACACACAATTGTTTCCCACAGAAAATCCCCCTATACTTCACTTAACACAAACACACAGACTCTTCTCAAACGTTTCTTTTTTTCCCCCACTCACCAATACCCAGATATTTATTTAGCCCAGAGACAGAGAGTCTCATGAGCAGACTGTGCCCTGAGATTTTTATTGAGCAAGAAGATAAAACGACTAGTTCTGCTCTGTGTCCATTAGGGCTAAAATGGCCAGAAGATCGTCTGATGAAATGGAATAAACTGTTGTGGTTATCTTCCCTGGCTGCTGCAGTGGAGGAGAGCCAGAGAGAAGGAAACTGCACGTTACCACACAGACGCAAAACCATTCACATACACACAAATCTACCCCTCCTTGGTATTGCCCAGGTCTGTATTTATCCCTAACCATAACAGAGCAGGCAGATAATGGCTGATGGGACTGTCGTTAAAATAACCTGGCACACGTCTGTTTGGATTAACCTCGTCTCCTCACTCCTTCTTTCTCCATCTCTATACCTCCATCATGTTTTATTGCTCTTTGCTTTTTCCTACTCTATCTATCTATCTATCTATCTATCTATCTATCTCACTATAAGTACACAGAAATTTCCATGAACAACACATTCTCTTCTTGCTTACTAATATGTTGCATATTTATTTTGGAAGACTCTTATCAACAGAAAAAGCAACACAGAGGCTGCTTATTTTCCCCTCCACACTAGCCTCTTTGTTTGCGTAAGATATAAAATACTTGTCCAAATATGTTAAAAAACTGAATCTGAGGGGAAAAAACAAGACAGAGAGCAAAGAAACAGCATGTATCATCCCAAGCACTTCCCTTGTGGGGGGTTTGAACTTCCCCCCCACACAAACACTGAGCATAAAATGTTAACAAGTTAATCTAGTAATAATAAGCTTACCTGTTTCCAGCGGAGTTTCCCCGCAACATGAGTCATCGCATGGATTCTTAAAACAGTTGGGAAAATGTCCACGTAGTCTATGTTACAGGAAGAGGATTTTTAACTCGCATTAACTGATTTTTTGGCCCCTAGGGGGGCAGCAGAAACAAGCTGTAAACACAATATTGGCATGTTATCACTTGTTATCAGACAGTTGTACATTTATACATCCAGCAGATACATAGCATTCATGTTTCTGGCCACCTGGCGGATGTAAGTCCAATATTCACTCTCTCGCTCTGTTTTGGTCTCCACCAACTCCTGAGGGAAATTTCTGGCTCTATAGCTGCTAAATGCTCCCGGTTCACCCAGCCCGTTCTCATTCATAGGGCGTCAAATACCGATGCTTTGTCACAGCCATCGGCGTTCAATACCGACGCACAAGGCACCCCTTAGCGCCAGTATGAAACACACCGGGCGTTCCATTGACTACAATTTAAACCCATCCGTGGCAACAGTAAACACTCCGAGGCCGGGTTTTTTGGTGACGCAGTTTAAAGAACGAAAAGACACACACCGGTAGGGTGGAAGGGGTGGTGGATGGGTCCAACAAACTTAAGTCTTTCATCTAGGAGACCGCTGTTTGTGTCCTATGTGTAACGTTACAATCAGCTGTTCGTTTGTGTCCCATGTTCACAATGTTCAGCGTCATTTTCACTGTACAAACGTAGTAGTTTCAAGCCACCATGTTGTTTTTTCCTAAACTTAACCATTGCGGTTTTGTTGCTTAATCCTAAATTGACACCAAGGGTAACTATAGGCTAGTGGTTTTGATGCCGAAAATAAAGTGATGCCAAGGGGCGTGACAAAGCGGCGGTATGTGACGAGTTGGGATGAGAACGTGTTGGTTCACCAGCTAGTTTCTGTGTCTGTCTGCTGGTTGGTGGTGGGAAGTATAGAGCGAACCAAGTAGGCTAGTGACAAAACAGAATGGTTGAAGGCCCGAAAACCAGAGCAATGAGCATAAAGACACTTAAACATCACTCTGTAGAGCTGAGGGGTGATAATTCTCCGTATGTTTGATGTTCGAGTACCATTTCACATATACAAAAAAGCTCCAAAAACTGGCTACCAGCCCTGCACCAACCAGTAGTCAAACAAAGAGGCAAATATTTCCCTCAGAAGTTGTTGGAAGTCTGCTTTTAGCTTTTCATTTATTTTTTTCATCCTCTTTTATCTCATTGTTTTGGTTTGAAGCCCTGCAAATCTACTGTGCAGTCTTGCCACTCTCATCGAACCCCATGTTTCCAGTGAAAAAGCCTTAATAAACCCACTGCTCGCTACCTGCCCAGCACCAAACAGCAGACAGAGGAAGTTAAAGTCGCTGGTTGATCATCCAACAAGCAGCCGTTTTTTCCAGGAGCTGGTGACCAAAGCAAAGCTTATATGGACTTACATTCGACAGGTAGTCTGAAAAATGACTCACAAATGAATGTAATGGTGCTTAGGGTCTGCAAAACACACTGAATGCTAACACAATATCCATAACAACTTTATAAGCTGGGATATGAAATATGTACCTGCCAGTTTGTGTTGATGTTTATGTGACCCCTGGAGGCCAAAATTTGATTGGTGCAGCATTTTAGGAGAAACATGATGATCCTTCCCAATCAGTCATGTTCTTTAGTACCAAAAAACAATCTTCAAGACCCAATGCTGGAGTTGCAACATTCCCACGTTTAAAACCTTGTGTTACCCAGGATGCCCCTTTCGTATGAGTCATGTTCAATAAAACCGGAAACAATTATGTTGAAAACCAACAACAAGACAGTTGATAACTTCAGTAAACTCTCTGAACTCCAAAGGAGGACGTGGTGAGCATGTAAAACGCTGATCCCCGTGTCTGATGAGAATGGGAGGCTAATATTTTATATCCCTGTGGAGGACGGGGATACAATATATCTGACACAGCTTTATTGGCTTACTCTTTAATGACTTCCTGCACAGAGTAAGGCTGAAGGAGACGGAGGGAGTCTAACTCGCTGAGAATCTTTCTGTTTTTCGACCTTTTTTTTTAACTATTTATGCTCTTTAACTCATTACCTGTGTGTCTGCTCCTCACACCGAGGGCTGATTCCTCATTCGCTTCTCTCACATCTACAACTTTCATCGTCATTTGGAGAGACTGTAAAGTAAATGCCTCTTCAACATGATAAGTATATGACCTTGTCCGTGTATTCCTTAGTGTACCTCTCTCTCTCTTTCTGGATGGCTAAGATGGGGTTACTAATGAGCACATGTTCTGATGATGAAGCCTTTTTCCAAGAATCTTTTCTCCCAAACGCCCGTGGCCTTTGGATGACTCCCCAAGGAGACCATTAATTTAGATATCAGTGTGTGTGTGTGTGTGTGTGTGTGTGTACATGTGCGTAGGCATGCGTTTGTGTGTGTTGCTCGCATACGAGTGGGAGATTTTTGTTGCTTTGTTTTATCACACACAGACACAAGTATGAGCAAAAACAGATCAATTAGAAAGCGTTTGCATGTCGGGCAAATGTGCAACAACATCGCACACCGTACGAAACGAAACTCCCAAACTCTTAGCGGCTAAAACACAACAACCCCCTTATCACATATCCCTCCTTCCTATCATCATTCTACACCCTCACCCCGACTCGCTCCCCAAACGCCACCCCAAAACATCCTTCTATGTCAACACCTCCCACCACCCATTCCACCCAAATTCAGACCTTTACCAGCACAAAGTTTAGGAGACTCTTTACACACACACACACACATATGGCAGAAGAGTTTGGCATCCACCCTCTCCTCCTACTTACATTACCATACATAGTATACATTAAGACACACAGTGACAATGATTCATTTCACTCCTGATTGCAAACACACACACACACTTTATCTCAAAAGGCAACCAGGTGTGTAATTGAAGGGAGCCCCCCAAACCCAAGCTAACGCATGTGTGGTTTTCCTCTGCGATTGTTAGGTGCCGTTCAGACGGACTCCTCCACGCTCTTACAGCAGTTTGTTTTCGGAGTGCTCTGTTTTCTAGTGAGAGAGGAAGAATCCACTCCACAAAGCTTACAGCAACTCCTTCTCTATCCAAACACTGTCTGTCTGAGGTGCTGACAAAATGGCCAGCGGGCCCCAATTCTGTAGCAGAAAAGTATTGTTTGTTCATAGTCAGGAGCCACAAAAATGGGGTTTGCCATCAGGATTTTCTATGTAATTCCGAAAGCATTTAATGCAGCTTTTCATAGTTGAGCAAATCCAATTTTTTAAATGAAAGGATGGGTTGACCCTGTCAATAAATGACAAAAATGGCATTTATTTTAGATGTTTTTCTCATCGTGTGTATCATGTCTGTCCACCCTGGATGAGGCGCAGGCCTCTGTTGCTCATATGAGGTTTTTTACCGGCTGTGGCTCAGAGTTAAAGCGGGTCGTCTTCCAATCGTAAGGTCAGAGGTTCGATCCCCGGATGGGAAGTATCCTTGGGCAAGATACTGAAGCCCAAATTCCTCCCGAGAGGTGTGCCATCGGTGTGTGAATGAGTATTTAGATTAGATCCTGGTGAGCTGGTGGCATCTACCATCAGTGTGTGAATAAGTGAATGCTTACATGTTGTGTAAAGCGCTTTGAGTGATTGGAAGACTAGGAAGGCGCTATATAAATCCATTTACCATTTATACCTTTTGTGTGTGTTTCCTTATTTAAATTGAGGGTACACAGATTATAAAGCTCTCTGAAACAAACTTACATACGTGCCTGCCTTGTGTAAATATAGTCATATTGAAATAAAATATACTCAATATATTACAGTTTATTGATGCAAATCCCATCTTCCTAGCATTGTTCTGTTTTGTTTTGTTTTGTTTTGAAGTCAGGGGAGATCCGCGTATTGATTTGTTTATGATGGGGTTTGGATATAGTTCATGGTTACTATTTATCCTGCAAATGATCATAATGAAGCTTCAGCTCAAGTGAAAACATACATGATCTCATTTTTCATGTTGCAAGTTAAAGAGGCAGGTATAGGCAGAAATGCAATGAAAATAAAAATATATATTTTTGAAAAATCTATCTAAAACCATACAGTTTGCCTATAAATGTTTTTGTTTTTTTGTTTTTTTAAAACTGCTGTTCCTTGCTCTTTGTTTTGTTTTAGAAATAAATCAGAAACTTAGATTTTATCCTGGAGCTTCCTCAGCATTATTTCCCCTCTCTGTTTTCCGAAAAGAGCAGGTGCTTTCTCTGCACACTGGAGTCGCACCAGATAATGCTCATGGCAGTGTCATCATTTCCAAAACTAGTCTAAACATGGCTTAGCAGGGAACTCCATAACATTTATGCAGGTGCTGTTAATGTTAGGCCAGTAAATCTGGCGTGATGAGCGTTGGAGTGATTGTCTCTCTGTCTGAGCTGTGATGGGAGGCTGAGAGGATTTCACGTCTTTGTAGAAACTCCTTTTTGTTAAGTTGAATGTCAATTTTTTTTGGGACCTTGATTGGCTCTATTGTTTATGTTAGACTCCCCAAGGTGAGTAAGTAGATAGAGTGTGGGGACTGCTGATACATTGGGTCATCCTTTACATGATCTGACTTCAACAGTGTAAAAAATAGATGTTGGTTAACTGATACATTGTGTTTGAGGATAGGTTTAGATAAATCATGTGATTGCAAATGAAGTCATGGGAAAATCAAGGTATTTTCTATCCTAAGACCACATGTATTATCAAAATTACATTGTTTTTAGGGAAATATGCTGATTTGTGTTTCCTATGTTAAATACTATGAATTTACTATGAATATTTCAGCCTAAAAAGATGGGTAAACTGACTCTGAGTAACTGACTGAGTGGGTTTACAGCCCTGCTTTGACGAATTAGTCATCTCCTCAGAATCTAAATCTGAATCTGAATCTAAATCTAGGATTTTAGGATGACACATGTATAAACAAGCCTGCTTACATATATTTCTGTATATGCATTATCCTCTATACATGTGGGTGAGCATGTATGCACATGAGACCGGTGTGTTGGCTGTGCCCCTGATGCCTGGCTGACTGGTCCCAGTAAGAATGGGAGCTGATATAAACAGGCTTGGTCGTTCCCACGTCTCTGTTTACACTGGGAGACCCCAGAGCAGCACTGCCAGAGCACTGGATTCCCTCCGCACGGCAAACTCGCACACTATCCATCTCTGTCTCGTACAGAAACACTCACTCATAAGTACACACATGTAGTACGTGGGCATGCAGATCATACGTGCATCAACGCAGAAATGCAGCCATGCATATTCAAGGCGCATATTGTCACTTTTATCGTCGAGAGTCTTTTCTTCCTGCTTTTATTTTTGTCATTTATAGCCTCGTCGCTGGATCCCACCTGACTCCTTCATTTCCCCAAACCCCTGCCAAAGAAACTCAAACTGGTAAAGCTTTAGCAATGTGACACAGAGTTCCCACAAAGCCATCAAACCAGTACTGAACTCAGTTTTACAAGTCCACCGCAAAGACTCTCAAAAGCTTTAACTTTGCTCTCTAAGCCCTTTTGAAATGGGCCTGTGATGTACACCCAACATAAACAGAACACTGGGGTCCTGACAAACACGCCCAGTTTACAGGCAACCGTGAGGTCACCCCATCCGAACATCTCTGCAAAGATGCATCTGCTGATTTAGGACGAGTCAAGTTTTTAAAAGAAATGCCATTGTGTTTTTGGAAAGCTGAGGACACAAAATGACTTTGTTTTAGTATGTTTCTTTGGGAGTTTGGAGAAAATTGCGTGACCTCGTCAGCTTTTTGTCATAAGAATACCAAACTATCCAGATCATGCAGACGTTGAGAGGAAAACACACTTCTTGGGGCCTGGGGATGTATGGAAGATGCAGCCTTCATTCACCCTTGTTAGGTTGATAATATTGTTCCACCCAAAAGCAAACATTTTACTTTATTAATTCTTTGTGTCATGTTTGATAAGTATAAATAAGGGTAAAAAACTATTGTTGCACACACACATACATGTGCACACAAACACAAATATATTCCCAGAAGCATGAAAAACTGATTTATCTCTCACTTTCCATCAGTCACTCTCTCTTTGACACATGCACACACAGAGTAGTTACAGTGATGGACCGTCTATTTATTCTTAAACATATCTGCATCTATTAAGCCGTAAGTGCTCACATCTGTGTGTTTATACGCTGCATCTTATGACCTAATGAGAATAAGAGCATTGTTCCCCTGGGAAGAAACTGCCCCAGTGATGTGCAGCCCAACAAACTGTAAACACACTCCTGCGCCCTGCGTCAGCCCGCCTCACAACACACACAAAAACACACGCACACTATCAATGCTAGCGGTCTGACTTTCCTAACCTGCTCTAAATCTAAACCTTTATAGTAAACATCTTGGGACATCTGAACAAGGCTCTTGTGCAGAATGGATGTGAATCACAAGGCTATATTTCACCAGGAGAAGCCCAGGAGGATTAAATGAGAGGGGAAAGGAGACAATTTGGTAACCAGGGAGGAAGAACAATAATAACAAGGCTGAATCATAAAGAAGTTATTTTTCTGTTTTGTTTGGACGCAGGCCAGGAGGGAGAAGTGTTTGCAGTGGTCTGAGCAGAAGAGCTGGTTACAGGACAAAATGCGCAAATGTAAGCAAGCAATAAGTCATGGATATTAACACGGAAAAACAAATACATATGAATGTGCATATACACACTCGGATTCACACACATTTAAATCTGTGTTTAGTTTAAGCAAGTTTATTTCATAAAGATTATATGTCATTCTTATCAGTTTCACTTTTATGCCGTGTTGTGCAAAGTTACATAAAGTAGAGCGTGACAAATGAGCTCAAGAAAAAGTACAAAACCTCATAAAGTCATGATCAGTCTGCCTAGAGGTCACGATCACTGCAGGATGTGACAGTACGCAGACACCTCGGGACAGCATCCATTCACTAAATTCATTCATGAGCCACAGGAGCGGCTGTGAACTCTCTCATTGATAACACAAACATTCCCAACCGCCTCCAAACTTTACTCCTTCTCCTCTTTTGTAGCCTGTCCAGAATTCCCTGAGGAGTATTTACCGACCAGATGTGCTCATTTTCCTTAGAGATGTTCTAATCCACACAGCGTAAATGTCAATACACCATAAACACCGAAAAAAAGTTACACATTGTTATCTGGAAATGGTGTTAACATAAGCCTGTTAAGTGTAATATTGGCAGACGCAGATGATCACAAAGGCCAATTTGTGGACACAGAATTTGGCTACAGTTAAAGAGCATTTTAACCCTTACTTGGACTTGCAAATTATATCTTTTAATGAGTCAAAATTCCTTCATAATAAGTTAAACAATAACATTAAGTCATAAGCTCATTCTGCGGGACATGGTGTAGAAAACATGAGCTTTTCTTGCTTCAACTTACGTCAAAATGATCTAATTTTTCTTTCCCACGAGACAACCCTCATTGTCCACATGGCGGTGCCAGATACAAACTTAAAACTGTTACTGTTAGAGTCTGTAGGGTGACAAGGTGTCCCACTTTACAAGGGACTGCAAAATATTTTTATCCCTTGTCCCACATCCCACATATTGAGACAAAGTCCCACATTTTCATTGGTTATAGTTTTCAAAAGTCAAACCACTGCAGGACAGACACTTTTTTGAAAATCTGGCTTTTATCCAATGTCTATGAAGAAAGCAGGGAAGGTTGTCATCACGGGGCTGTGTTTGCTTTCAAACTGCGCACACCTGGGTCAAGTGCAGGTTAACATTTCACTGTCTTTGCTACGCTGTGCCCAACGGAGAAAAATGCGAGTCACCGCAAGGTCACAAGCAGATTTAGGCGGAATATGAGGGAAACTACCACAAAGAAAAGGAAGAGCAGCTACAACAAAGACTGTGAAACTACTTATAAGTATTTATAAGCCGGTCAAAGGCGATTCTCCGAGTTTTTTTGTTAAATTTGCCAGTTATTTTTCAATTTCTCACAGGGGGAATACGACATGAACGACACAGTTCATGTGAGTCTCACGAGAAACGTGCGACTCAAAAAGAGTCGTGCCGATCAATGGATGCATTCGGGCAAAGCATAGAGATGTTACAAGATAAACGGCAGAATATAAATGTTTATTATTTAAGTTAGATAGACAATACATCAAAATTGTAGACTACCTCTCAGCCTTGGTATCGTGTCCCACATTGTCCCACATTGTCCCACACAAACATACTCTTTCTCCCACATTTGGTTTGTTGAGATCTGGTCACCCTATCTGTGTGGCAGCCCGAGATTAATCAGATAATGAAATGTCTTCTGGAGAAAATGATTGTTACTTTATTTGACATTGAAAGTAATTACATTTTCACATAAAAATATAATGTAGACTGGCTTATAAATAGATATTATGAGGCTTCAGGTGGAGGCTTCAGATAAGCCCAGTGGGTTTTTTTGGCCTCTTTCTGCACTTTATATAATTCATTTATTTTTTTGTTATGTTGTATAGTCTTAAATTGTGCATAATAAATAAACAAACATAAGTTACTATAAAGTTTTGCCTCTTCCTGCACTTTATATTATTCATTTTTTTTTGTTATGTTGTATAGTCTTAAATTGTGCAAAATAAATGAACAAACATAAGTTACTATAAATTTGTCATCTGTAAATGTTTGTTTTTCTCGTTGTTATTTTGTTACAGGAAGTTGAAGTTATTTTGAAGTCCATCTGCTTTTACTTTGAAAGCTGCAACCGGAAGAAGGCTAGCTTGTAGTCCACGGAGGAGGAAGAGGTCTGTCCACTATTATTATTGTTACTATTGACTGTATTGTCCTATAGTCTCGGGGTTTACAGCACTGAGCTAAGCTGAAGAGGTAGATACATTATTAAAGCAAACACATTTGTCAATAACACTTAAACCCAGCTGGAACCAGTGTAAACACCTCAGTGTAACGTTAGACAGCTAGCCTGCTAGCTAGCTTAGCTAACAACTTTTCATTCATTACATTCATTAGAGCCTTTTCTTTGTTGCTAAGCTAACGGAGAGCTTTATTAACAACAGTAGCTTGCTCAGTAGTGAGGTAACGTTATCGTTGCTGTGTTTTTAGTCGTTCATTTCAGTGGAAGTGTAGTATTAATAGTTGACAGCCTGGTTTGTTAGGCTGGCTAGATTAGCTGGTTTAGCATCAATTTCCCTAAACAAGCTTATTTGCGTTACTATGCAACAAGACACTGAGGTGAGCGATGCATCATCAGCTGTAAACGCCAGTAAACCTTACATTTTAGCCTTATACCTTACTCCTTCACACATTTAGCTACGGGTTAAATGCATTTTATATCACGTTTAGCCTTCAGTATATAATTTCTTCCTATATCTTGCTTGGCAATTTACTAGCAACAGAGTAGCTAGCTAACGACATCAGGCTGTATTACTAGCGGATGTGATTGGTGTTTTGGAAACGACACATAGCTGGAGAATCAGATGAATTGGTGCTGCAGCTGAGGTGACAAGTTAGAGCCCCCTTTTCTTAACATTTTAACGTTTTTTATTCAGGTGTAAGAACAGCATTTACACATAGAGAAAGGTGATTTGTTTTTTCTCTTGTGTACACAAGTTAATTATCTAGTGTGCACAGGTTATTTTATCTTGAATGCACAAGTTAATTATCTCATGTACAAGCTATAAGCAGTGCAAATATGACCCATGAAAACAATCAAAACCAGAAAATAATAAAGGCAAAAAAAGGAAATGATGCATGAATCAGATGAATTGTTGCTGCAGCTAAGGTGACAAGTTAAAGCCCCCTTTTCCTAACATTTTAACGTTTTTATTCAGGTTCTCTTGTGTACACAAGTTCATTATCGTGTGGTTAACAAGTCATTATCTTGTACGCACAAGTTAATTATCTCATGTGCAAGCTATAAGCAGTGCAATATTAATACAATTACAAAGACAGCCTTCTATCACCTGAAGAATATAGCAAGAATTAGAGGACTGATGTCTCAGCAGGATTTGGAAAACTAGTCCATGCATTTTATAAACGATAAACTTTAATTTTAAACAAATACCTTATACCTTACTCCTTCACATATTTAGTTAAGGGTTAAATGCATTTTATATCACGTTTAGCCTTCAGTATATCATTTTCTTCCTACATCTTGCTTGGCAATTTACTAGCAACAGAGTAGCTAGCTAATGTATATCAGGCTGTACTAAGATCAGATATTCCTTTATTAGTCCTGCAGTGGGGAAATTTGCAGTGTACAATATGTACAGACAATATCATATATAAAATGTTGACATATTCAAATTTTTTGTCTTGTGCAGTCCAACAGTCCAATGTATTCAGTTTGGTATAGAAGACTGAGATAACCAGCCTATATTAACATATAAGAAGCCTGGACCAGAGACAATTTTTGTTGAAAAAAAATGGAAGTAATTAAAGATAAGATAAGATATTCCTTTATTAGTCCCATAGTGGGGAAATTTGCAGTGTACAGCAGCAAAGGGGATAGTGCAAAAAACAAGATGCATCAGCTAACACAGTAAAAAAGAGCTAAACAAAGTGTAACAAAATATGAACCATTTAAATAGAAGGAAGTATAAAAATAGGAGCAGTATATACAGTATTGACAATAAACAGACTATTAACAAAATTGCACAAGTGGAAAATGATATTGCACAGTGAGAATGAATGAAATTCCACCTGAAAATATCAGGTTATTGTCATTGTCATTGTTATTGTACTAGCGGGTAACCTAATGTTAATACATGGCCAAAATAGCGTAGAAGTACATTAAAAATATCTAAATTTCTTTTATTGCGTTGCAGATGCCTGTGTGATTCGTGTTTTGGAAACGCACATAGCTGGAGAATCAGATGAATTGGTGCTGCAGCTGAGGTGACAAGTAAAGCCCCCTTTTCCTAACATTTTAACGTTTTTATTCAGGTGTAAGAACAGCATTTACACATAGAAAGGGTGATTTTTTTTCTTTCTCTTGTGTACACAAGTTCAAGTCATTATCTTGAACGCACAAGTTAATTATCTAGTGTGCAAGCTATAAGCAGTGCAAATATAAACCCATGAAAACAATCAAAACAAGAAAATAATGAGGGCAAAAAAGGGCATTGCATTGTACTATAGTCAGGGTCTGAAATTAACCATTTTCCTCACCTGCCACTGTGGCAGGTCACTGAACATTTCTACCAGCCACTCAATTTATTTGTCTGCCACTTCTGAAATCTAGTTAGAAGGCTTTAAAATTGTAAACACTGAGTCAGTGGTACCAGACCGTAGAATTATGGAATATATCATGTAACCTTAATTTGGGCTTTAGAATTGCTTTTTAAAAATAATATTTCTTAATATAAGGAAAACCTGTCCAACAATTACCCTGTATTTACCCTGTATTTGGCAGGTGGCAGGTGCTAATTTCATTCCCTTCACATAGCGATAGGTGATTTTTTTTCTCTTGTGTACACAAGTTCATTATCCTGTGGGAACAAGTCATTATCTTGAATGCAAAAGTTAATTATCTAGTTTGCACAGGTTATTATCTTGAATGCACGAGTTAATTATCTCATGTGCAAGCTGTAAGCAGTGCAAATATGACCCATCAAAACAATCAAAATAATAAGGGCAAAAAAGGGCATGGGACATTGCTTTGTACTATAGTGTTTGTGCATGTTTGTGAAAATCATTGTAACAAAATATATAAAACTGACATTTATAATTTCTATCTCTCAAAATGCTAATAAATCCTGTTCTTTTTTTTCCCCTTACAGCTCAACTTGTCTCCCTGTCCGTCCGTCCGTGAAATGGTGGTGATGATGGCGTTGATGATAAATGTGTGAGGAGAAAGTCCCTGTGGTCCTCTTGCTGCACCGCACACTTCCCCATGGATTCCAGCAATGACGATGCACTTGATATCATTATCACCAATGTGGTGGCAACCTTCAGGACCAGGTGCCACCTCAACCTCCGCACCATTGCCTTAGAGGGAACCAATGTCATCTATAAGCCGGAAGTAGGGGTAAGGAAGTCAAAGTCAAGGATATTCTACATGTAGATATAAAAAAAACAGCTCACCTTTATTTTGATTATGTACAGCTTTGATGCTTTTATGATATGGGTCATGTTGGCAGCATTAAAGTTTTGTACACGTTTTATTTCTTAGAAAGTCCTAATGAAGCTTCGTAAACCCAAGATAACAGCCTCAATCTGGTCCTCAGGGAAAATCATCTGCACTGGAGCAACAAGGTAGACACTCTGCACATGAAACACTCACACAAACCATTAACTGTATAGAAGTCAGTAAATAAAATCTGCAACTGTACATAAAAAATGGAGTTTCTGTTGCCAAAGGCCCATTCATTTTCTCTGGTGAGAGAAATCTTGGCCGCTGATGTCTTGCCTCCTTATTGTCGGTGCAGTCATGTTGGCTTCAGCTGAATTTTTAAGCAAGATCCTGCATCAACTGCCAATAATGTCGGGGCATTACCATTTGTCTCCCCTGTCACAGATACAATGCTGACATTAGAGCTAGTGATTATCATTTTTGGCAAATCAGCCACCACAAACACACAGCACAGGGATGCCTTTGGTTGTTGGTGCCCTGAACTCTTAAGGTTGCCACTTTCTGTGTATGTGTTACGTCTCTTTTGCATGCCAAACCATGTACAGTATGCATACCACGGTTATTCTGGTTCTCACTCTTTGCTCTCCTCTTTTGTACAGTGAGGATGACGCAAAGCGGGGTGCTCGCAGGTTAGCACGCGTTCTGCAGAAACTGGGCTTCAAGGTGAGCATAACTGTTGGTTAACAGCATCATAACAGATGCCACTTTTTATTTTTTTTTAAAAACATGCAGAAACATGAATACCAATGCAGATATAGAGCTTATTATAATATCGGTTAAAGGTTTGCATTTCAGATTTTTTTACAATCCTGGTCTTATTGTCTTAGTTTTGGTTATTATGCCTGAAGGTTAGTGTAATAAGAGTCCATTTGTGCCAAGGAGGCTTAAAGGGATAGTTAGGGTGTTTTTGAAGTGGTGGTTGTATGAGGTACTTATCCATAGTCAGTGTATTACTACAGTAGATGATGGTTGACTCAGCTCGCCCCCAGTTTGGAGAAACAGACAGGAATACCAGCAGCACGGGAGAATTTTTTTTTTGCGGTAGTAGAGTCAAATGACACGCCAAACTCCCCATTTTATGGGAATGCGCACAGAGCCTGAGGAAGAAAGTCTGGCTTAATGAAGACGGTTAATAACCACCGTTGTGGTACCCATTATCTCTGTCTGGGGCTTTATGCTTTGTCGAGCCCGCTAAGGCAAAGAAAGCCTGGCTCTGTTGACCTTACTTCATGGTTCACCCCTCAGGTCAACCTGCAGGTTAGCTGCTATTTGTAGTTTATATTTGCTTATATTTCTGCAATAACTGGAGTGAGTACAAATGAGGCTAACTTACAGGTATATTTGCCAACACTAAGGCCATAAAGACCAAGATTGAAAGACCAGAGTTTTCATTTTAATATGAAAGTATGTGGGTATAAATACATTACGTGTGTGTTGTCTTTTCAGGTGAGGTTTTCAGCCTTCAAAGTTGTGAATGTCCTGGCAGTGTGCTCCATGCCGTTTGCAATCCACCTTATAGACTTTACCAAGAAGAACCGACCCATCGCCAGGTAATACAGTACTATACCTCATCACACTAATTAAAATCATCACCATTATCAGAATCCAGAATCTGTCTGAGCAGTATTTAGAAATATTTCATTGTACTGATTTTTTCCCTCTGTAGCAGATCTTACCCCTCAGATGTCAGCCCAGAATCTCTTAAGTTTGATTATGCTCATTTTTTGGATCATTTGAGTGATAAATGTTGATCTCATAAGGAAAAATACAGATCACTGTCATAATTACCTACCATTGTCATTTATTTTGATTTAGTTAAGCCTGAAAATGTTACACTTTTTACTTGTAGTGATTCAATATTTGCAAGGACAGGATGACCTCTAGTGGTGGGAGCACTGGTCAGCACTTTAGTATGCATTTGGCAACACAAGCAGGCAGAATATGTTGCTGTAGTCAGCCTCTAATTCACTTGTTTATGCGATAACATATGAAGCACTGGAATCATGTAATACTCTCAAAGCTGTATATGTGCATGTTTTTTTAGATATATGTGCTGAAAGCCTTTAATACTTAACTATGTGTTTGTTTGTCAGTTATGAACCAGAGCTCCATCCTGCTGCCACGTACAGGATCAAACACATCAAGGCTACTGTACAGGTGTTCTCTACTGGCAGCATCACAGTTACAGGTAACTCTCACACTTGCATACCTACACGCACACATACAGACTAACCTCTCACCCTCATTTACTTGAGGGCACACCAGCTTAAGGGATTGAGGTCACGTTGTCGTAATGCACTTTTATACTCTGTTACAACCAGAAAAAGAGGTTTGTAAATAACCCAATTCCTCAAGGAATTTTACTCAGAATGAAATAGTTTATGCCCTCTTTGTATGTCGTGCATTAGGCTGAACTTGTCCCAAACAACTGCTGTGATCTGTGATTCTCCATTTTTTCTGTATGTTGTCCGGAGCTTTTTCTGTTTATTGTACTCAAAGCTTATTCTTATGCTCTCACCCCACCCTCACTCCTCCCTATCCTATGGTTCAGGACCATGTGTGCAGAACGTGGCCACAGCTGTTGAGCAGATCTACCCGCTGCTGTTCGAGGTTCAGAAACCCCTCCGCAAATAAAAGAAGACGACGGAGGGAATGAAGGAAAGAGGAGAGCACATCTGATTCTTGTTTGTTACAAGTGAGGAAGCACCTTATCCTTGGATTTATTTGCTTGATTTTATCGCTACGCGGCAACAGACACAAACTTTTAACACAATCAACGGACTGGATGTCACCGGGATTTAAAAAAAAAAAAACCTCAACAACCCTTGTTGGAGTTTTAAAATGTCCCTCTCACAAAAACATACTTGTTGTTGTGGATTGTGTCGCTCTTGTGATTTTAACAGCCTAAACGTGCAAGTACGTCTTTCAAACATCAGACCCTTCAGCGGAAACTGCTCCTCCAAACCTGACTGACACTGAAGGGGGAGGCATTTATCTGCTCTCGCTCTGTATGTGCTCTGGGTGTTTTTGCATGGACACAGAAAAAACAGTTTTACAACAGTCTAACTATTTCAATGACTAACAGTTGTGACCATTGCGAAGAGTCAGTATGTGAAGACTATATAAGAAGCCTCAACTTTAACCCTATATACAAGAAGTCGTCCCATTTGCCACATTCTCTAGATCTCCGTCCATGGGTCGTTTGCAGACGCAAATACATGGCAACCACTGTATTACCCATATTTTTGCCCAAAGGGAAAAACAGCAGTCAAACCATAGACTGAGTCTTGACTGTTACACATGTACACACGGTAAGAGCAGGTCCTTAAGGAGATGCACATTTCCACTCACAATACACAGTCATGATCTCTGATTTTAATAGTTGGTTTCTCACATTTCCTTACTTAGTTTGGTTGTCAGTTCACTATAAATGTGTTCTTGTTTCTCAACTGTGGCATTGGATCAGAATGCACACGCGTTATCTGATTTCATTTCTTGTCATTTCCTAAAAAATTGTTTTAAACACAATGCAAAGACGAAATCGTATTTTTTTCTTGGCTGGACAATGTACAGAACAAGCTCGATGTCCTACATTTTTTGGTATGTAATGAAAACGTTTGAAGGGTTCAGGTATATTTGATTTTTCAGGAGGTTCGTTGATGAGCCATAAGCTCCTTTCACATTGCCTGTTCGCGGCGGGAATGTTGCGCCGCTATTCCGCCTCGCTGTTCTGTATGAAAGGCACGGAGATGGAAAGAGGGGAGAGAGTTGTTCCGCCGCTGAGCCGTCAGTGGAGGTAGTCGCAGAACTGAGCCGATGGCAGGACTACATGCACACACGCTACACGCAGACGCTGTTTTGTTTAATGTCACACCCCTTTTGCTCCCCCGACGCGGGCGTGATATATAAAATCGCACAACAGGGAGGTATTATGCCGCCATTGTTTTGTTCAGTGTAAAAAGCAAAGCTGGCGTAATGGCAGTATTGCGTAATCTCTGTATGAAAGGGGCTATAGACTCCCCTCAAGCTTTTACTTAACTCAGCTACTGGTTAGTCCCAGGCTGTGGTGGTGTTGAGACAAGGCAAGGCATTCAAAATTGGCTTTTTGGTGGGCGCAGGAATAAAATGATTAAACACTGTCCAGAATTGGTCTTGGCCCAGGACAAAGAACAGAACCTCGTTGAGAAAATGGATCGTAATGTTTAAGTAAAGAACTCATAATTACAAAGCAGCCAGTCTGGCAGTTAACTCGGCACTGTCACCCATCCAGAGGTTTGGCAACACATTCATTTCAATTTGTGAAGCAACGTACGACCACGCCCAGTGTTCAAAGAGGACATGCCGACAGCATTAGCCAGTCTGAAAAACAAACCCTTCACAGAATATCATTCTCCTAAACAACAAAAAACAAAGGTTTAGTGTTTTTTTTAAATAGAAAACCTAATGACAGGCAACATAGATGTATGTATATAATAAAGGCATCTGATGGAAAAGATGTAGATAAAAAACATGTTGTCTCAAGTATGTGGGATGGACTTTTTGAACCAGTGTCAACTGAACATTTGTGACACTTGTTCAGAATTTTGTATTTTGTATAAAAATAAAGGTTCATGATAAAACAGGCCACCACAGGACTACTGTTCACTTTGCTTTACTCTCATTTTCACAACGTCCTCTCTTTTTGTGTATGCGTGTCCTGATTACAGGTGGAGTGAAGCACTTTCAATGGTTTTTCAGTGTGACACAATACAAATACATTCCTACATTTTCCAACATGAAAAAAAGATAAGGAGAGGTATCAAAGTACAGGTTAAAAAATGTGCAATTTTAATTGTTAACAAGTCCACACAAGTCATTCATTCTCAAAGTAAAACATCCCACTTGTTAATCACCTAACTATAATTTTGGCATTACAGATGTAAGTAAAAAAAAAAAACACATCACTTTTCACTCTTCGTACACTACAGTACTAGTTATACTATCTACTCAATATCACTACGAAACCTGATGAGTTTAATATTTTCTTGTTTTTGAGGATTCAGCAGCCAGGCATAGCTTACAGTGAAACTGAGCGTGTTGATTCATCATCAGACACCAGAGAGACACCAGGCTCACCCTACTTAATGTAGATTACAGTGTGTTCCTTAGCATAACTGGTATGACTGGTTTGAGCCCTGTTGGTGTTTATGTTATTACATCACATATGACAGGGTGCAGCATATAATGGTCATGTTAAAGGAAGTAGTTTGCAATTCAAAGAATGTTACATACACAGACATTTTAAATGATTAGCGTATTATTTTTTAGTACATCTTTGATTTGTCCATGATAGTCCAAAAAGCCAATCTTTACCAGCAGCAACAGCGACGCTGGTATTGTTTTCACGTTGTGAGTCTGTGTGTGTGTCATAGCAAAATGTGGACCTGGTGACACCTACTGTAGCAGGAACTACCTCAGAAGTGGTTTTGAGTACTTTGCCAGGTGTTTACATTTCTGTCTGGGGACAGATTTTGTCAATGCAGTAGCGTCGCAACTTTGTAAGATGCAGTAACAAAACATTACAGGTGCGTAGTTGAGATCAAAAAAAAAAAAAATACCCCTTCCTGAATTATTGGAGCTGTATTCGTAGATAGGGAGGTAAAGAAAGAAGGGAACTAAATAAATATAATGACATTCAATCCCCATTGTTTACCTTTTTTTACTGCCTTTTAACAAGCAAGAGTGAACCCTGAGATATCCTCATTTGAGCAAATTTACAAATACTTCTCAATTATTGAATTCTTTACTGCATATGCAATTTCCACCATCCCTGTCCTGTTGATTTGTTCCTTTACATACACACAGCATGTAGCAAGAAGGAACTATAAGACAGAGACATAATGATAGGAATGAGCTGGAACAGATGTGGGTGAGATATACGAGTTGTACCCCAGAGTCTTAACAGTGACACTATATTGTCCTTCTTGATCCTTTTAATATCGACTCTCCTTCAGGTGAGGTGTGCAGTTGTGGTCTGTTTAAAAAAAAAAAAGTCAGACGTTTGCTGGAATCTCTGCTGTTGATCAGGCTCTCCTGAGCAATCCATTTCACAAACTGGTTTACTAGATACATTGATAACATTAAAGTCATGTGTAAGCTGCCATTCACTTCTTAGCCAGTTCTTTGGATATCTCCTCCAGCGTGCGACCTTTGGTCTCGGGGACACAGAGGATGACGAACACCAGTAGAACAAAGCACATGGCAGCGTAGAGGAACATCACATTGGGAAGGCCAATCTTTTCTAGAAAAACAAGAGCAAAGAAATGTGTCCTCAAATGGCTGAACATAGCCTCAGGCAGCATGCTTGTGTGTTTTACCTGCTATGACCTTACGCCTATGCATTGTTGGCTCGATGCCGCCTTTTTTTTTATCGAGGATCGTTTTTCTACACTGGATTAAAAACTGAATTGCTCTGACGTTTAGGGCTGCAACTAACGATTATTTTCATTGTCGATTAATCAATGGATTATTTTCTCAATTAACTGATTACTTGTTTGGTCTATAAAATGTATGAAGATGGTGAAGAGTGTCGATCAGTGTTTCCCAAAAGCCAAAGATAATGTCCTCAAATGTTTTGTTTTGTCCACAACTCAAAGATATTCAGTTTACTGTCATAGAGGAGTAAAGAAACCAGAAAATATTCACATTTAAGAAGCTGGAATCAGAGAATTTTGATTTCTTTTTCCTTTAATAATTACTCAAACCGATTATCAAAATAGTTGGCGATTTATTTAATAGTTGACAGCTGATCGATTAATCGTTGCAGTTCTAATTAAGTTTAAATGTACTTGACAGACTTGACATAGGCAAAAAAAAGGGCTGCAACTAATAAAAAAAGAAACGGTTCATATCAAAGACTACAAATTTGAATAGTGACAAACTGTTTTAGGTGTCTTCCTGTTTTGCTAGTGACTCCACAACAGGTGGGCAGTGTGACTGACCAGTAGTAGGAACAAGGTGAGACACACCTCTTTTTTTCAAGAAGTAAACAAACGAGTGAAACGTGTTTAGCATGAAATCTCTGGCTGTAAACCGTTTAGAGTTTGCTGGTTGTTGTGATCTTTCTTGGCCTGTTCTGGGCAAAAGATACGGAAATGGATCTACTAGTGAATACTTGCCTTAATTGCATAGACAGTTTCAGTAAAATGATAGCTCTACCACAATAACTTGAACCTACAATTAATAAAATATACCCAATAACACACACACACGCACCTGTAATTGTGAGGAAGGTCATGGAGATGAGCAGGTTAGTGGCCCAGTTTACAGCCGACACCACAGACACCGCCCTGCCTCTGACTCCCATTGGAAAGATCTCACTGAGAACCACATACACCACTGGAAAGAGAAGAAAACAAAGACATATACAAGGGCGTAAGGGGCCATGGTTAATAAGGCATAAATACAAATAACATGATCCAGAATAGCTTTGTACAATTTTGATATTTGACAATTCTTTGTGGGGAGCTGTAGGCTTTTAAATCAGGGTCCACACTTCTTTATCTGGGGAACTTGAGTTATTGTATGATAACCATTGTTGTACTTTGTACTTCACAGTACGACGTGTTATAAGCTGCAGGGAAGGGAGTGGGTGAATAAAACTGAATGAATGGGTTCTTACTTGGTCCGAGGCTAATGGAGAAGGCTGCCACATACACCAGCAAGCTGATCAGTGACGCCCACTTCAGTACGGAAGACACTTCTACAGAAGTCCTTTCTCCTCCTGACTCCCCAATCCCATCATCTTCTTTGTTAGTCCACTGTGCCTCCTCGCTGCTCCACTGGCTGGGGAGGTCAGTAGAAAAAATGCTACCGTTGTTCAAGTCTATAGAGGTTCCGTTTAAATCCCATGGCGTTTGCGTGTGGTTTAGTATACTTTGACTTTTACATAGGCTGGTGAGGTTAGTGTGGCTCTGCAGTGTCAATGTGCCAAGTGCAACTAACGACATTCCCATCGCGACAGAACCCACACACAAAAAGCTCTTGGTTCCCACGCGGTCGACCAGCAGCACGGCCGGGATGGTGCCAACTACCTTGACCACTCCGAACCCTGTGGAGGCCAAGGTTGCCGCGGCGTCACTGTTGAAGCCTACGCTGCGGAGAAGTGGTGAAGCGTAGTAGAGGATGTTAGGCTGACCTGTAGCCTGCTGAAGGAAGACTAAGGCCACGCCTGTTAGCAGCCGTGAACGCAAGTTGGCCTTGGTACTGAACAACTCCCAGAAACTATACTCTGATTCCTCTTTAAGTCCTGCCTGGATGTCCCTGAGCTCCTTTTCCACATGCACCTGAACCCCACCTCTCATTCTGGCCAGCACTATCCTGGCCTGCTCCACTTTACCCTGGGTAACCAGGAAGCGTGGACTGGGTGGGAGCAACATGAGTACACAGATCTGCAGCAGCGCTGGGGGGATTACCAGTCCAAATGTAAACTGCCAGCCATGGGGCACAGTAGCGAAGGCGTAACTACAACTGAATCCCAGCATTACACCAACAACCAACATCAGCTCGTACAGCGTCACCAGCAGACCCCTCCTCTCCCTCGGTGAGATCTCCGCAATGTACAGACACGCTGCTGTCCCCGACAGCGCCGTTCCCATGCCGACTATCACCCGGCCCAGTGTGAGTGCAATAAATGAGGAGACTGCGATGTGCACGACGCTCCCTACGACCACCACGGAGGCGCTCAGGAGCAAAGAGCAGCGGCGGCCGTAGCGATCCAGAATAGGACCTCCGGCCAGGCAGACGAGGAGAGCGCCGAGCAGGATGGAGCTGACCAGCAGTTCTTGTTCCCGGCAGGAGAGGGAGAGGAGACCCCGCAGCTGCAACAGGACTCCAGAGGTCAGGCCCAATTCATAGCCCAGCATCAGGCCGCTCAGAGAGGCTGTTCCAGCAGCTACCACCACCAGCCAGCTGCTGCCTGGAGAGAGGGACCGAAACAGAGAGAGTCAGAGAATATAAGATATCAGCTTCCCAACAAAAGGCTACCTACCTACCTACCTGTATGCACTCTGCCCGTGCCCTAATTGCATATCACCAGAGTCTTCTACAAGCTGCTAGCTCGACAACTGTGAGTACAATAGCCATGTTTGTTGATTACATTCGTTACAATAAGTTTACGTTCATAATGATAATTTTGGGGGGAGTGGCTTTGGAGGGAGCCCTGAAGGGACGGGCTGTCAGGGTTGCCAACTTGGCAACTTTCTCGCTAGATTTAGTGACGTTTGGAACTAGCTACTTTCATTGGAAAGGAGTTGGCAACACTGGGCTGAGTTTTTCAGTTGGATACTTTCAAAATCGAGCTGGTTTCTCCAATATTGCTGACCCCAGCTTTAATACGCTTTTAAACATTAGTAATAATACTGTATATAGGCAATTATTATATTGAGAATGTGCACAACTTAAGGTACATAAAATGACACTAAATTGGCCACAAATTGCCTTGCCCCAGGTGTGGGTGTATTTCCTTCCTACTTAGACATTTGTCACGCTTATTTTTTAGCAGCAAGGAAGTCACGAGGGAGATGATCAGGTCGACGTGTCGGCGAGCATCTGCTGCAGCGAGGTGTTAAAGAGCAAGACACCGCACCACAGTGAGTGGGGCCAACAAGACAACCATTTGTTCCTTCTGAGCGATCAAACAAGTAGTGTTCTTGTTTACAGCTAGTAACGTTTTAAAGCAGCGGATGGTCTCATGCGCAGTTGCAGTAATCAGGTTATTAGCGGGATAATCTCACCAAAACCAGTGTTGTCAGGCAGCAGCAAAATATAATACAATATGTTATTGTGTCCATACATTGTTGGCATAGCGCAGAAACTCAACTAACAAACCTTCAGTCAAGGAAATGAGTTATAGTAAAAAAGGGAATCTAAATCACCCATCAGAAGAGGCACTGTACGTACGTACATGACAGCATGATGTCAGAGGGGAGAACGCTGTAAAAGGTCACTTAGCATCAATAAATCACTACACAAAAATAAAACATATCGTAATATATTTTAAAGGACCTGTATGCCATAACTTTTGGCAGGGTCACAGCTTTTCTCCCCCCAACCATGAGTCGCCTTAAAAGTGCTGACTGTGTGGAATTAGAGGTCGGATGTTCACAAGAAGAATGCCGAATCAATCCTGTAAATCATTGTGAGCGTGCGCGCGCGCGCGTGTGTGTATGCTTTGTCTTGCCACTGTGAGCTAACAGATATGTCTTATCATTAGAGAGATAGGAAAGAAACAAATCTGAATGAATCAAAAGTGATGAGCTTAGCATGTGGACATATATACTATTTTACATATACTTATGAATTAAAAACTGTGTAATATGCATGAGCCTTTTTTGATATTCATATGAACAGTCATAAACTTCCACCATTATTGATCCTTGTACTTGTTTTATTGCTGAAGTACTGCTGTTGACGTCCATTTTCCCTTGACAGCTTTGACTAAACAAGACTGGACTTGAATTATTATTGTTTAAACGCGCTAAGTTTGTTTTTATAACAGGCTGTAGACTTAAATGCTAAGGTATTTAACTGCAATTGTCCTAATAATCTTGCTAGTGAGACTTTTTTCTTTCGTTCTAATGACATTCTCATGGCCCAACATGCAAGAAAAACAGAAACGCAGCTGCAAACTGCAGGGTCCTATAAAGTAATTTGCTTAAACTGTTACACTGCATACCCCTCTCTGGATTACAATATTTCATATATGTAAGACTGTACTCTCTTGTAATGAGTCTTTAAGCTACTGTGTAATCGGTTTACAGTTTAGTTACATTTCTACTTCAGGTTTCTTCCTGAAACATTTAAAACTAGAGAACATCTTGCGATGGGATCACACCAGCTGCTATGCCAAATCAACCAATGGTCCCTTCCCCATTCCTACCCCCCTACTTCCAGCGCCCTTGCTCGGAACACGCCCATCTTCGAACTAGACTTTCATTTGATCTTAACTACCCATCTGTAAAGTTTCGGGACTGTATCTTGCACGGTTGTGACGCTATTGCGCTGTCCTCAGACAGACAGAAATACCTGGCTCAAAACCGCCTCTGTGGTAGTTCCTGATACACAGTAGGTGTCTTCAGGACACATTTTGCCATGACGAGTCACATGCAGACTCACAAGGTGAAATCAATACCAGCATCGCTGTCGTGGCTCGTAATGAGATTAATACAGATATAATTCTCTGGTAACAAACTTGTCAACATTTTTGACCAATACTACTTTTTCACTCCTGATACCGATACTCAGAATTGGGTCATTTTACTGAGTGGAAATTACTAGGCTCACTATTCTAATGTGTAAGTTAACAAGGTGGGACATTCATACAAAACATTTAACACATTTTTACAGCTGGTTTCTGTAATGTAATGGTATTTTCAACACGTAGTTTAGCACACAAAAGGCTTCATCCAGAAACAATTTTGCCCCAGTAAAGGATTTAGTGCAAGGCAACAGATTAAATCTGTGCCTGTTGACAGGTAGTTTGTGATGAGTGCGTGTGACGTTTCTGGTATAACGCCACCAAGGTTAGAGTGACCCAGGACACAGGCATAAAAAACATCATAAACAACTTTGTCTTCATCATTAATCCACGTTTAAGAAAGAGTCGATGTGAAGAAGTTAGTTAGTTTTAGCTGAATGATCACTGATCTCATGTTCAAATTCGGAAATTCATACATCTGTTCCAAAAATCTGGTTTTCTGAGTTATCTGGATAACTTTGTTGAGCAAAACCCAGAGCAGGACTTTTTATATCAGTCCAAGTTCCAGATTTGCGGGGGGGGCTGTTACTAAATTATCTAGATTTAGCTATCTAGTTATCTAACTGAATTAAACTGCTGCTTGGAACAGGCCCCAGGTAAGCATTTAACAATATAAATTTTCAGTATAATCAAGTTTTATATTAGACTCAAGTGTTTGTGGAGGCTCAGTGCTGGAGGCCAGGAAGGGCTCGCCGTTATGCATTCACATAAAAAAAAAAAAAAATTAAAAAAAAATGTATTTGATAAAAATAATGTTACAGCCATCTGTGTGTACCTGGTTCTCTGGATGGGGTCAGTTTCTGGGTCTCAGAGAGTTTAGAGGTCATCATCTTGGTCTCACTGTTGAGGTCCATCTTCAACCACCTCTAACAATAGGCCTAGATAAAACAGATACAAACCAACACATTCAAACAAAGAAACACCATTAATTCTGCAAACTAAACATGAAACCAACAGACCCTCCCGATGTTGCACAAAGACACACCTGAAATACTTCCCTGAGGTAAAGGACTACGCATAGATCTTTTAATGAATACCAAGTCCTGAATATGCAGTAGGACAATTCTTCCCTAAAAACAAGTTGAAATGCTCTCCGCTTGCTTGGGGATGAAGCAGATGGAAATCAAATTCTTACCTAACTGATGCCAATAGACACATGTGGCAAAATTCGACCCTAATTTTAGATATACTGTATAAACATATTTTTTTTCTACAAATCAGGCCTAATTATTCTTAGGGATGCACCGATACTGGATCGGATATCGGGCCTATACCGACTCAAATAGCTGGAACAATGGAGCCAATCTAACCAATTCAATTTTATGTTGATATACTATGTACATTATATACTAGAATTTTTAATTGCTGTTTAAGTTTTGACCAATTTGTTGCTGCATTAACAAGGTTTTATTTTGATGATTTTTTTACCAAGTTGCTGGTAAATTTCTATTCAGTAAATGTATATCTATATTTTTATTTGTCACATTTTGTTTTACAAAGTTAGGAAATGAATGTTTAAGTTAAGCCTGATGTTGCCCTACACATAAAAGAGTGATACCGCAGTCACTTCCACACAGTTAGGCATACAACTTATTAATTAACAACTGGCATCAGATCGGTACTCGGTATCGGTTGATACCCAAAGCCCAAAAGGTATCGCTATCGGTATCAGGACTGAAAAAGTCTGATCGGTGCATCCCTAATTATTCTTATATACTGGCTTTAGAAATGATAAGACCAACCGCTATACCATGAGGCATATTTAACTTTCTCTAAAATACAGAATAAACCAATCCTGGTGCAGCAAAAAAAGGGTGATATTTTAATGATCATCAGATCCCCCCCTTTTTCCTTTTCTCAGTAAATCCTGGGTTAAAAATTTACACCAATTAAATGCCTTTTGTTGACTCTGGATACAAGCAAGCTCCCAAATGAAAGCCCTGTCATAAATACCAGCTCTGTGAAGCTCACAGTGGACAGATGCAGCTGGCTGGAGATGTTGAGTGAAGTTGGAAAAATACTTTCTGTGATTGTAGTTTTTTGTAGTGTTTCACACTGATTAAGTTTCTGGTAACCTTTGACCTTAAACCCTCTTATGGTTTATTATTTTGTTGGCATATAGAAATGGTTTGGGAGACTTATTCCCAGTTGTCACACTAAGGACATTTTCCCCACACTTGCAATAGCATCTTATGGTAATTTATTTATATGTAATGACAATGACACTTTTGCTTTTCTATGTGTTTTTTTCAGTTTTTCTGCTCCCTGAAAGTCCATGACTTGAGCTAAAACAAAGTAATCAGCTCTCTTTAACGCATAAGACTTCAAGTATGGGCTTGTCCACTATTTATGTGCAACTTAAATGGGTTTTGCTGCATGCAAAGTCTCAGTAGCCTATAATAACATCTGTATGCAGTGACACTTGCCTACCTGACGCCCCAGCGGTGTCTCTGCTCTTAGCTTATATTCAGTGTTTATCGGTCCATTCGCTTTCTTCTCCGGACTATATGACTTCTCCTCTGCTCCACAACTCGTCTTTCTCTCGTGTCTGTGCAGGCACGCAACTTGTTTTGGTAAAGCACTTGTTTAGCCCCGCCCATGTCTGCACAGACCACCAATAGGAAACGTGGATTCGGCTCAAGAAACGCCCAACGTGGAATCCTATTGGTCCAAAGAGTGTCTATCAGTTTGTGTGCCTATATACTTTATAATGGAAAAAAGTGTTCTAAAGAGTGAATATTGATATCTTTCTCTGTGCTACTTTGTGTATGACTTCCAGCTGCCATTAAAAGTAATTATGAAGTTTTTATTTATTTTTTTATTTTGCTGTGATCAAGCAGCAATAAAAAAATACACCTGCATCAATATTGGTTTTTCTCTCATGCTGCATGGGAAAACAAATGTGGAATTGCCACCTGCTGTTTTGCTCGGTTCCCATGTCCTGTTTCTACGAATGCTGCAGGATCCGAGCTGTCACACCTGCCCTGCTGCTTCACAGATGACAGCATGGAGCCTAATGTGCCTGTAATGCCCTGTGTGTGCTTGGTTTACTTTTTGTATTTAGATGTTCAGACATGGCCTCTTAGAATCCAAAGTTTGCCCGCTGTCATTTGATCCTCAGTTAAGTTTACCAAAAGCATGTGTGTGTGTGTGTATGTGTGTTATGTAATGACTCAGTAACCAAGATAACTATGGGCGGCCTACTTGTTGGAGACTGGCCTTTACTATGTCAGCAAATAATCCCTTGTTTATTATTGTAATTTATAATTATTTTGTAAGGTACCTTGGCAAATGGGCCTTTGGAGAGTCACATATTTCTTATCTAGGTTTATTCCTGTGGCTTAAATACCATATTGGAATGCAGTTTCACAGTTTTCAACGTGTAATATGGACACACCCAAACGGTACATGGTGAAACAAATTTTGTGCTTGCAAGGCTTCTTTTTCAAGACAGTCAAAGTTTTACTCACCCAGCGGAATGATATTGACAAGTTTGGAAACATAATCAGAGCAGACACACCTATTGATAGTCCATAGGTCAAACTTGCATAATTTTGGTCCATGCAAATAAAAACAAATTAATCAATAGGTTTGTTTTGATTCAAAGTCACACTTAAAGCAGCAGTGGGTAGAATTGGAGCAAATATGATAAATAATTATTGTTACAAAACAGTCACTGTATCCTTACAGTAATGCATGAGACAGGTAATCTAAAGAAAATCATGTGCCTCTGTGTCTTCTGGTGCTCCTAAATGGCATCTGCAAGATTTAACAGACAGGAGGAAATCATCCAATCAGAGCCGAGCTGGTGCCTGCCGTCTATGAGCAGCTGTCAATCACTCGCAAACTCTGATCAAACAGTCAAACTTTGCAGCGCTGATCAAATATAAATCTATATTCTGTTAATATAATGCTTATTTCTCGCCTCAAATGTTTTCAGAAACATCTTGTAATGTACTGTTTTACTGTTTACTATACTATAACTTTTTTTTATTTTTTCGACCCACTATACTGTGACAAAAAAACGTCATAGTTGTATGCCGAAAAAATAAAAAAAATCATAGTATAGTATGTCGAAAAAGTCATAGTATAGTGCGTCTAAAAAATTTAAAAAGTCACATTATAGTAACTATACTGTGACTTTTTATTTTTGAACATACTATGGTATGACTTTTTTTCGACATACTATACTATGAATTTTTTTATTTTTTCGACATACCATACTGTGACTTTTTTATTTTTCTGACACACTATACTATGACTTTTTATTTTTTCGACATACTATACTTGACATTTTTTTATACCATATTTTGACTTTTTTCAGACAAACTATAGTATGAATTTTTTTATTTTTTCGATGCATTGTGCTATGATTCTTTTTCAACATACTATACTGTGACTCTTTTTTCGACAAACTATAACATACTAACTATGACTTTGTTTTTGTTTAGCATGTCTAAAATGTTATGGAAAAAAATGTCATAGTATAGCGTGTCGAAAATTTCATGGAAAAAGTCATAGTATAGTATGTCGAAGATTTCATGAAAAAAAAGTCATAGTATAGCGTGTCGAAAATTTCATGGAAAAAAAGTCATAGTATAGTATGTCGAAAATTTTATGAAAAAAAGTCATAGTATAGTATGTCGATAAATGTATGAAAAAAAAAGTCATAGTCTAGCATGTCGAAGATTTTATGAAAAAATAGTCATAGAATAGTATGTAAAAAATCTTATGATAAAAAAGTCATAGTATAGCATGTCGAAAATTTCATGAAAAAAAGGCATTTTATAGTATGTCGATAATTTTATGAAAAAAAAGTCAGTATAGTATGTCGAAAATGTCATGAAAAAAATGCATACTATAGTATGTCGAAAGTGTCATGAATAAAAGGCATTGTATTGTATGTCAATAATTTTATGAAAAAAAGTCATAATATAGTATATATCGATTTAAAAAAAAAAAAAAAAAGTCATAGTAAAGTATGTCGATAATTTTATGAAAAAAAAGTCATAATATAGTATGTTGAACATTTTATGAAAAAAAAGACATAGTATGAATTGTTGAAAATTTCATGAAAAAAAATAATAGTATAGTTTGTCAAAAATTTCATGAAAAAAGTCATAGTATAGTATATCAAAAATGTCATGAAAAACAAGTCATAGTATAGCATGTTGAAAATTTCATGGAAAAAAGTGATAGTTTAGCATGTCGAAAATTTCATGGAAAAAAAGTCACAGTATAGCATGTTGAAAATTTCATGAAAAAAAGGCATTGTATTGTATGTCGAAAATGTCTTGAACAAAAAGCCATAGTATAGTATATATCGAAATTTTTTTGAAAAAAAGTCATAGTATGGCATGTCGAAGATTTTATGAAAAAAAAGCAGAGTATAGTATGTCAAAAATGTCATGGAAAAAAGTCATAGTATAGTATGTCAAAAATTTCATGGAAAAAAAATAGTATAGTATGTCAAAAATTTCATAGAAAAAAAGTCATAGTATAGTTTGTCGAAAAAAAGTCATAGTAAAGTAAGTAGAAAAAAAACGTAAAAAGTCATAATATAGTGTGTTGAATAAATTCCTAAAAGTCATAGTATAATATGTCGAAAAAAAATTTAACAAGTCATAGTATAATGTGTCAAATAAATTCCTAAAAGGCATAGTGTAGTATATCGAAAAAGGTCGTAGTATAGTATGTCGAAAACAAGTCATATTATAGAATGTATAAAAATAAAAAAGTAATAGTATAGTATGTTGAAAACAAGTCATAGTATGGTATGTCGAAAACAAGTCATAGTATAGAATGTAAAAAAAATTAAAAAGTCATAGTATAGTATGTCGAAAACAAGTCATAGTATAATATATCGAAATACTAAAAAAACTCATAGTATAGTATGCCGAAAAAATAAAAAAAAAGTCTTGGTATAGTATGTCGAAAAAAGGTCATAGTATAGTTCGTCAAAAAAATAAAAAAGTCATAGTATAGTATGTCGAAAAAAAGTCATAGTATTGTGCGTCAAAAAAATTAAAAAGTCATTGTATAGTATGCTGAAAAAATAAAAAAGTCATAGATTAGTATGTCTAAAAATAAGTCAGTATAGTATGTCGAAAAAATAAAAAAGTCAAAGATTAGTATGTTGAAAATAAGTCAGTTTTGTATGTCGAAAAAATAAAAAAGTCATAGTATAGTATGTTGAAAAAATGTCATAGTATAGTATGAAATCAGAAAAATATAGTATAGTATGAAATCAGAAAAACTTTATAAAATAATCCTATAGTAAAGTATTACATAAAAAAATTACATAAAGAAAGTCATATTATAGTACGCCATAAAAACGTGTCATAAATATTCATAATACTTTAGACTGCTCATGTTTACAAACGTAAAAAGGCCCTAGGTTTTCCACCACCTTTAACTTTCCAATATGACACATAAAATAAAAAAAATATCTATAAATTAAACACATATTTATGACAAGCATAGATTAAATTGTCTGTATTATCACCAATTAAAGTAATCAAGAGGTGGTCAAAGTATAGTTCCATGAACAAACTCAAGCATGGTGTCTGTAATGTCATATTTGTTGTCTGAAAAAGTACGAGCAACTGGTTTACTTTATCAGTTCAAGACTTGTCCAGCAGATGGCAGTACATGACTATTGCTGTTGAGCATATCTGGAAATAGTATAACACATCTTCGGCCCAATACAATTTTTTCCACATGTAACAGCTTTTTAAAAAAAATATTTAGTTATTATGGGGCTTAATCAGCAGTAAGTAACTTTGTTTACCCTCTCCGGAAACTAGGACCGATGGATAATAATGAGGAAGATGATGATGGTAAAAACTACTTTGGCAGTTAAGTTGGAGTTCAAGTAGATACAAACGGTGCAGTGGAAGGTAATGATTTGAATAGTCTGTAATCTCAGATATACATGTAGCACATGCAGGCTTTGCGCAGATCATCATTTTAAGGGAATAGCAGGTCCGAAAGATGTTACCAGGATTTTCTTATTCTGAAGAACATGGAAGTTCTGTAGTGACTTTAAAAAATAGCATTTTATCCAATTATATTTCTGTTGATAAACCTTGTGTGAACATTTTGAACTGGATTCACTGAATTTTCAAGCAACTCAGACCAACAATGTCAAACTGTTGTCCAGAGAGTTAAACATTTTATGGGTTTCCACTAGGACACCTTCGCCACAGTCCTCTTCTTTTTTCACTTCCCAGAGGTCAGAGGTCACCTGCACTATAACCCTCTGGATCTGTTAAACATTCAGCGTCCTCTTTAAAGACACCCCAGCAGACTCAATTAACCATGAAAACAACCTTGAACTCCAATAGAAGGGCATTGTCCCTCATCAACACACCACTCTGCTGTAATCTTATTGAAGATGCTGTATATCATTTACAGTATTTCTACTTGAATTATCATTCATGTGATTGCAGCTTTTGCTTCAAAAAACAATGCTCTAGTGCAATGTATCATGGCTCTGGATCATTAATATGCTTTGACCTGGAGTTGCCTTATCATTCTATCTGAGGCCAGCCAATAATTTGCCCGCAAATGGACGTCACAATGATTGTGATGTAAGGCTGCTGACGCACGGAGGGGGGTAAAGTCCATTCTACACAAATGTGGGACGTTTGGCAGTGGTCAGTAGGTCAAGTTCCTTCCACGAGGACTAGTTAATGTTTACTAGATCTTCATTCTTTACATTTTTTTAGTTTACTCTATAACTTAAAACATTTGCTTATTTTTTACTGGCAATGTCAAGACAAGATTATGTAAAAACCAGCTGCTCATTTCAGACTAAAGGAAAATCAATCAAATTAATGTATTAATAATTACAAGGTTATAAGGTGTAATAAAGTTAAACTTTTATTGCAAACCAAACATGGTCACATAAATCTTAATTTTACAATTTTACAGTACATTTAACATATATTGTTACATATATATTTAAGCATACCTTTAGTCATTTTTGTTCAATAATAATATACATTAAAACTAGTACACATTACTCCAAATATACAAACAAACTTAAATACCGTCAAACTGCATTACAGCAATATTAAAATGGAATGTTCAGATTCGATGTCGTCAGGCCGGCTGCGGGTCGCCGTTAAATTATTGTGAGGCGAATGGAAGACTATATGAGGGGGATGCAATTGGTAAAGCAGAACTACACAAGCACTTCTGAACACATCACTCTCTTTCTCACCTAGCAGCTGTGCTCTCTCTTTCTCTCTCTCTCTCTCTATCACCATTATTGTTTTATGTGCAAACGAAAGATATGAAACATCATTTGAGTTCTCTACGTCTCACATGTTAATGCGGGAACAGGTGTGTTAATTTGGTGCTCCCCTCTGGTAACTTTAAAAATAAATCCTTTCACCTGAAGTCAGGTGTGAGATCTGATGGAGAGAAAAAAAAAAATAAAAGGCACATTTGAGAGAAAAAAAATGTAACATCCCCCTCTGTAACATTCGGCTTCAAGTGACTCCCTTTTTCAACCACACAGAAAGTAAATGAGAAGAAACTAAAGCACCAAAATGGATGTGATCTCCAAGCTACTCAATCAAACTCAACCGGTAGGTCCCCTGTGGGGGGGTTAGACAGAATCTCAAAAGAGGAAAGATGTTTCGCTACATAGGTGAAGATGGAAATCCTCGTCAGGGCTGGTACAGAAGGGTCCAGTCGTCCTCTTTTGAGAAAAGTTGGTGTGTGTGCTTGTTGGTTGTGGCTTCAAGGTCAAGGGGGGCTTTTTAAGCTGCCTGAGCTGTGTGCAAACAGACCTTCAAGAGATGGCCAATTGAAGGCTGCAGTGTTTGTGTCTGTGTGGAAGGTTGAAGAATTTGTGCGTTGGTAAATCAGTGTAAAATGGAGGACTACAACCCCAATGAGTCGTCTAATCATGGCAGGCTTCCTCTTTGCAGCAAGTCTTCTTTCAAGAGCTGGAGACATTATGGCAAGTACACGTTTAAATTCTTTTGCAAATGCAGAGTTGTTGCAGGGGGTTGGTTTCGGGAACATCCATCAACCCGATGGGAAATGTAAGGTGGGGGTCAAGATGCAAGTCAATGGACACGCAACAGTTCATGTCCCATAAGTCTGAATTGGTGTCCATTGAGTGCCTGTGTTTAAATCCTATAGGTAGGAGTCCATAGACGGAGCGTAGGAGAAGCCCACAAAGGCCTCAGCAGCCTCTTTGATGCTGGCTGTGACTAGCGCGCTGTCTGGGGAACAGCCAATGGAGCTGGGCACCGGCTCGTCTGTGAACTCTGGATCAAAGTGCCGCAGGTCGTTGGGTCCCGTCTGGGAGGGAGGAAGGAGGGAAGGAGAGGGGGGGACAAGTAGGGATTAGTCAGGCTGTAAAATACCTTGCCATAATTGGAGATAATTCACAGCGAGGATGTTCCGTGCTCTTGATCTAGTCATGTAAACGTGAATACTGAGGCCTAAGACAAGAGCAAGTCTGCGGTTTGGCTACTATGCTGTAGAAAATAATAGATCTGCCATTATGAGCACTTATTGTGGTATTAAAAAGGAACATACCACGTTGGGGTTGAAGGGAGGGGTGATCTTCTTGGCATTGAGTTCATCCCAGTTGATGGGAGAGAAGAATATGTGGTTCTTAATTTCAATCTGTGAAGAGAGACACAAATGATGAATAATTAAATGATGCACATAATACGTAAAACATGCATACAGATAAACGATCACATAACCAAACACTTACAAAGTCCTCTGTGCAGCCTAGCCTCTTGGTTCGGTCCTTCTGCAGCAGGCCCTCCAGCATGTGTCTGGCTGCGTTGGAAATGTTGGGTTTCAGCTGCAGCGGCTTGTTCAGGATGTTATCGTACATCTCCGCTGTATTGCGGCTGTAGAACGGAGGCTGGGGACGGACAAAAAGAAACTGATTAGCATCTTGGCAACGAGTAGGAGCAAGGAATCCAACATGACGAACACTGATTGCGTCATTTGAAAATCATGCATGTACAACACGTGGAACATAAATGAGATGAGATCATTGGGTACAGTATAACTCAATATTCTAGTACATATTTCTGACAATTAAGAAAAAAATAAGGATGGGGTGTAACTTTACTATAAAATCATGTAAAGTGAATGTGAATGTTACTCACCAGGCCATAGAGCATTTCATAGAGAACAGCTCCTAAACACCACCAGTCTACCGTCCTGTCATACGGCTGCTTGTGTAGAACCTCAGGAGCTAAATACTGCAGAGAGAAAACGCCAGAGAGAAGTGGTAAGCTACTAAATATTACAGAGTGCTGTCAAGTTCGGAATCACCGGATATTTTGTCCTATTTTGTCCTTACCTCTGGCGTACCGCAGAAGGTCGACGTGGTCCCGTTGAGTTCGATGTTCTCCTTGCACAGGCCGAAATCCGTAAGAATAATGTGTCCCTGCGAGTCCAGCAGGATGTTCTCCGGCTTCAAGTCTCTGTAGACGATGTTGAGGGAGTGGAGGTAGCCCAGTGCGCTGGCGATCTCTGCCGTGTAGAACCTGGCTCTGGGCTCGAGGAAGCAGCGTTCTCTCTGTAGGTGGTAGAACAACTGGAAGACAAGAAAAAAAAGAAGTGTTTTTTAGTGACAAAACCTATCTTGATTGTGTTACAGATTATCTACAAGATGTCATGAGTAGAGATAAAAAGACAGATATAGAGACAGAGGAAATAAAGAGGCAGGAAGGATTAAAGAGTTTGACAAAGGGAAGACAGATTAAACGAAGGTCAAAGGTGGAGTGAAAGAGCAGCAGGATAGAGGGGAAGAAAAGAGAAAGGAGAGTAAATGCGTCCTGTTTCCCCGATGAGGCCCATATTTAATCAGCACTGTCTTTGCTCGTCCAACAATCGCAGGAAATTAGCTCGATTAGACACACACTGAGTCTGAATGGCGCTGCTAATTTTGGCCCCGAGTCTCTCCCGCTGTCCCAACCCACCCTATGATTTCCTGAGAGGTGTTTCCTTTACAGAGAGAAAGACGGCTTCTATTCTGCTTCTCATGACAGGATATCCCCTCTGTCTGTCTGTGTTTCTGCCTCATATTTATCTCTGATTCTCTGGCACTATATTATTCCTCTTCATCTTTAAAATGACCTCCTACCCTATCCATTCATCTTCTTTAAATAGCACAGCTTCTCCTTTCTCCTCTACCAATCTCTGCTTCATATCTTTTCAGGCGGCAGTTCAGCTGGTAACTCACCTCTCCTCCGTTGATGTAGTCCAAAACGAAGTATAGTTTGTCCGCTGTTTGGAACGAGTAGTGCAGGCCCACCAAGAACGGGTGCTTGACATTCTTTAGCAGCACATTCCTCTCTGACATGATGTGTTTCTCCTGAGGAAATACAAAGAGCAGACAGGTTAGACAAGTCGACACATTTTGTTGCATTGTGCTCTTTTGGCGTGTCTGCATGCAAATTTACCTCCTTCTTCTTGAGGATGGCCTTTTTCTGTAAGACTTTGACCGCGTAAAACTCGTCATCCGCACGGTGGCGTGCGAGCAGGACCTTGCCGAAGCTCCCCTTGCCGATCACCTTGAGGAAGTGGAAGTCACTGGGTTTGGCTGAGGGGTTGGAGGATGGACCGAGGTTGATTTGTTGGGATGGACTAGGCTGTGAGGGGGGAGGAAGAGGAAGAAGTTAGCGCCCCATTATGACTCCCAAAATGTATGATAAACATGGAAACAGAGGAATGTGTGTGTGTATCTCTGCATACGGCGAAATGTAAACAAAGGAAAAAAAGCACATCACTGTTTAGTGCAAATATACTTACAGGAGGAGACGGGTTTGTGTTCATGAGCTCAGCATCCTGAGGAGTACTCAAGTTCAGAATAGACTGAACTTCGGGACTGAAAAAACACAAAGAGTTCAAACTTAGTTCATTCAACAAAAGCTTTTTAAAAGAATCCACAATTGTTTTTCATGTGAATCAGCTGATCTGGAAAGTCACAACAAAGCTTCTCCTGAGGACAGATAACTGGCATTTCTTCTGGTTTGTGTTTCTCAATGTTTAGTCCTCCGGAGAATGCAGAACAATAACATGAGTCAGATGGTATACTCACTGCTTGCAGGCGTAGGAGTTTGTGGCAAGCCTCTGAATGAAGTCGTTCAGACCCATCCTCCTCTGTTTCATAAAAGCTGCAACACAAAAGAGAGAGAGAGAGAAAAAAGAATGTAAATAAAAAGCAAAAAAAAAAAGATTTCCATCCATGTCATGCTTTAAAATATCCAGTTATGATTCCATACCGGTGAGTAATGCCACAAGCCCTTTAGATTTCGAGTAAGTCAGGACAGACTTTTCTGTTTCTGTTTTGATAGTCATGATGAGTTGAATGGCAGCTCTGCACTCAGCAACTGCCTCTAAGCTGTAATAACTATCATGTCTTTGGCTCCTCTTTTATAACAGGTCTGGGAGGAGGAGGTGGGAGGAGCTGCCCAATAACTCCCACACCCCCCTGGTGGGCGTGATCCTCTGCAAACATTCCTCTCAGTTTACACGGATTCATGACAAGTTGATCGATCCAGTCCTCGACCAATCAGAGGCCGTTGCGCTCCTAGCGCGTCATAACCGCACCTCAAGATGTGCTTGCGTCAAAATACATAGGAAAAAAGAAGTTCTTTACCACAGCTCACTGAAAGGCCGGTTTGTACTATTTCCACATATGCTTTGAGCAACACCATAACAACTCCCACACGGTCTGAACTTGTCACCAAGACAGGCAGCATTTCAGTCTATACACCCAAAGCAAACCAAAACAAATCCTATATAGGCTAATGAGATCCAGATGTGTCCACTAAATAGTAACATATGGTGAACCCTTAATGTTGCAGGAGTAAAAGAATAAACTGCAGATTGTACATGAGAGTTGACTATTTTAATCCTTTTTTTCCTTTTCTATTGGTTTTATTACACTCTTATTATTTTAATGTCCTGTTGGTTTTTTAAGTTGGTCTTGGTGTTTTATTGTGTTGTTTTTATGTTTTTATGTATAATTGTAAAGCACTTTGGGTTACCTTTTGTTGTTTTTAAATGTGCTTTATAAATAAATTTGGATTGTAAACAAGTGAAAATGCTGTGAAACTGCTCAAGAAAGTTCGTGAGATTCGGGATTATTCTCCAAGCTCCTGATTATTTTGGTAACACTGACTGTTCCCATGCTCCACGCCTATAACCCCCCTCTGAGATTGCAACTTGGTCTTGTACAAATAATCCGATAGCCTCTTAACTAGGCCTATCAGCTTCTAAAACGGTGAGTGACGCAGGTTTCCCCCTCGGTATACAAAAGAGGGAGAGCCTGAGCTGAGCTGAGGGAGGCTGGGTGCCA
>CAKAKR010035611.1:0-24381 GCA_916700685.1 Adelosebastes latens
AGGAAATTAAAGAAAAATGTGTTTTCACAGACAAGAAAGTTAGATTTTGATTATCTTTGGTATTATTTCCTGTTTATTTTCTCCTTGTGTGTCCATGTGACAGCTATGAGTGGTTGAATGAACCTGGGTACATAATGGACCAAATTAAGGACTCTATTTTATAAAATATATGATTTCACCTGCTAAAACTGCCACTTTTTAAATTTACATAAATCCCTATAATTAAATGCCTTTGTTGTACAACTCTACAACTGATCCAAGTTAGGAAGTTAAAGACAATTGTGATTTCACTAACAAGAATGTAAAATTTTATTTTATTTTTCCCTTGTGTGTCCATGTAACTTAGTTATGAGTGGTTGAATGAACCTGGATACGTAATGGACCAAATCAAGGACTCTATTTTATAAAAAACCTGCTAAAACTGACAGCAAAAAATATGTTCCTCTGTACATTTACATAAATCCTTATAATTAAATGCCTTTGTAGTGCAACTCTACAACTGAGAAAATGAAAAATGTGTTTTCACTGACAAAAAAAGTTACATTTTGGCATTATTTCCTGTTTATTTTCTCCTTGTCTGTACATGTAACTTAGCTATGAGTTGTTGAATGAACCTAGGTACGTAATGGACCACATTATGGACTCTATTTTATAAAAGATATGATTTCACCTGCTAAAACATGCCACTTTTTAAAGGACAGGAAAAGATATGTTCCTCTGTACATTTACATAAATCCCTATAATTAAATGTACAAGACATATTATGTAACATTACATTCAGCATTCGCGAATGAACTGATCCAAGTTAGGAAATTAAAGAAAAATGTGTTTTCACAGACAAGAAAGTTAGATTTTGATTATCTTTGGTATTATTTCCTGTTTATTTTCTCCTTGTGTGTCCATGTGACAGCTATGAGTGGTTGAATGAACCTGGGTACATAATGGACCAAATTAAGGACTCTATTTTATAAAATATATGATTTCACCTGCTAAAACTGCCACTTTTTAAATTTACATAAATCCCTATAATTAAATGCCTTTGTTGTACAACTCTACAACTGATCCAAGTTAGGAAGTTAAAGACAATTGTGATTTCACTAACAAGAATGTAAAATTTTATTTTATTTTTCCCTTGTGTGTCCATGTAACTTAGTTATGAGTGGTTGAATGAACCTGGATACGTAATGGACCAAATCAAGGACTCTATTTTATAAAAAACCTGCTAAAACTGACAGCAAAAAATATGTTCCTCTGTACATTTACATAAATCCTTATAATTAAATGCCTTTGTAGTGCAACTCTACAACTGAGAAAATGAAAAATGTGTTTTCACTGACAAAAAAAGTTACATTTTGGCATTATTTCCTGTTTATTTTCTCCTTGTCTGTACATGTAACTTAGCTATGAGTTGTTGAATGAACCTAGGTACGTAATGGACCACATTATGGACTCTATTTTATAAAAGATATGATTTCACCTGCTAAAACATGCCACTTTTTAAAGGACAGGAAAAGATATGTTCCTCTGTACATTTACATAAATCCCTATAATTAAATGTACAAGACATATTATGTAACATTACATTCAGCATTCGCGAATGAACTGATCCAAGTTAGGAAATTAAAGAAAAATGTGTTTTCACAGACAAGAAAGTTAGATTTTGATTATCTTTGGTATTATTTCCTGTTTATTTTCTCCTTGTGTGTCCATGTAACTAGTTATGAGTTGATGAATGAACCTTTGTACGTAATGGACCAAATCAAGGACTCTATTTTATAAAAGATATGATTTCACCTGCTAAAACTGCCACTTTTTAACGGAGAGCAAAAAATATGTTGTACATATACATGTACATTTACATAAATCCCTATAATTAAATGCCTTTGTAGTACAACTCTACAACTGATCCAAGTTAGCAAATTAAAGAAAAATGTGTTTTCACTGACAATAAAGTTAGATTTTGATTATCTTTGGCATTATTTCCTTTTATTTTCTCCTTGTCTGTCCATGTTACTTAGTCCTGAGTTGTTGAATAAACCTGGGTATGTAATGGACCACATTAACGACTCTATTTTATAAAATATATGATTTCACCTGATAAAACTGCCACTTTTTAACGGTCCAACGGTTTTTAACTGTCTTACCCTTTTCCTTCTTTAAGCCAACATTTTTTAATCCTATAGTCCTAATATTACAATTTAAGGAGCATAAACCCACATTAAACTCAGTTCACCACCCTCCTCTTCCTCATAGGCCTGGAGCACAACTCTACAACTGATCCAAGTTAGGAAATTAAAGAAAAATGTGATTTCACTGACAAGAAAGTTAGATTTTGATTAACTTTGGCATTATTTTCCTGTTTATTTTCTTCTTGCCTGTACATTTATGAACCTGGGTATGTAATGGACCACATTATGGACTCTATTTTATTAAAGATATGATTTCACCTGCTAAAACTGCCATTTTTTAAAGGACAGCAAAAAATATGTACCTTTGTAAATTTACATAAATCCCTTTAATTAAATGCCTTTGTAGTACAACTCTGCAACTGATCCAAGTTAGGAAGTTAAAGACAAATGTGATTTCACTGACAAGAAAGTTAGATTTTGATCATCTTTGGCTTTATTTCCTGTTTATTTTCTCCTTGTAACTTAGTCCTGAATGGTTGAATGAACCTGGGTACGTAATGGACCAAATCAAGGACACTATTTTATAAAATATATGATTTCACCTGCTAAAACTGCCACTTTTTAAACGACAGCAAAAAATATTTACATAAATCCCTTTAATTAAATGCCTTTGTAGTACAACTCTGCAACTGATCCAAGTTAGGAAGTTAAAGACAAATGTGTTTTCACTGACAAGAAAGTTAGATTTTGATTATCTTTGGTATTATTTCCCTGTTTATTCTCTCCTTGTAACTTAGTCCTGAGTTGCTGAATGAACCTGGGTACGTAGTGGACCAAATCAAGGACTCTATTTTATAAAAGACATTATGATTTCACCTGCTAAAACTGACAGCAAAAAATACGTTCCTCTGTACATTTACATAAATCCCTTTAATTAAATGCCTTTGTAATACAAATCTACAACTGATCAAGATAGAAAAATAAAGAAAAATGTGTTTTCACAGACAAGAAAGTTAAATTTTGATTATCTTTGGCATTATTTCCCTGTTTATTTTCTCCTTGTGTGTCCATGTAACTTAGCTATGAGTGATTGAATGAACCTGGGTACGTAATGGACCACATCAAGGACTAGAAATGTTCCGATACCATTTTTTCCTTCCCGATACTGATTCGGATACCTGAACTTGCGGTATTGGCCGATACCGAGTACCGATCTGATACCAGCGTGATAAGGAAAATATAGTTATTATTAATATAGTTTTTTTCTGGGTTAGTAAATTATGGTAGAGGATCGGTGCATAGACTGGGGTACTCGCCGATACCTGATACCGAATTTTGGGCAGTATCGGACGCATTTCCGATACTGGTATCGGTATCGGAACAACTCTATCAAGGACTCTACTTTATAAATGACATTATGATTTCTCCTGCTACAACTTCCACTTTTTAAAGGACAGCTCTGTGTACATTTACATAAATCCCTATAATTAAATATATAAGACATATGTGACATATACCGGTATTGACGATAACCGTAATATTTAAAAAAATGTAATTTTGACATCATGTTAATAATGCACACATGATAATATGGTGTAAATCTCTCTCCCCTGATCCCTGCAAGTGATTTTGTTTCAGTTGACAATAACATTATATTGATGGCAGTCGTTAGGCCTTGTGGACTTTTTGATTATCAGTTCTTCTTGTTGCCTTTTCACTATCCATTAAGTGTAATTGTTCTTTTTGTACAGTCATGGTAACAGACTCTCTCTTCACCTCCCTACACTCGTATTTTGAATGTAATTCATTTGAAAATTTAATTTAAAAATGAGACAAAACACACAATAAACAAAGTTGAAGATGAATTTGGCTGATTTTTTTTTCTATAAATATCAAGATAATATCGTTATCATGAATTCTTTTGGTTATTATAATTGTGCATAGTGAAAATCTGACATTGTGACAGCCCTAATAAAGCATTAATCTGCATAAAAACATTCACATCACATTGAATATATATATTTTTAAATTGCATTGCTGAAATATAAGTCAACTGTTTGGATTCGCTTGTGAGATTCATAGTGAACAGGCAGATATTTGTTTTGTAATCATAATTGTTTTATTAGTAATTAAATGATCTTTGAGGAATAAGTGACATTTTTTTACTGCTTTGATACAGTTTTTTTTTGTACAGGCCTTTTCCCTCAATCATCCACCTTAAAAATGTACATTATGGAGCTCACATATTTGTAAATTGTAGATTTATGAGAGCTAAAATAGTCGTCTCCTGGGCTTCAGCCCCTTCAGAGTGCTACCTACTGTAACGCTGCCGTAAAGCGGAGGGAAGCCCTCCTGTAGGGTTAGGTCATAATCAATATACGTAATCAATATACAGGGAAATTATGTGGTAAGAGAGGTCTTTAGGGTGCTGTTCCAATCAATGAAGAGGTGGGAGTTTGGAGAGGAAAATCACCGGTTAATCGTTTAAGCAGGATTTGAATGTGTGTGTGGCCGAGAGGTCAAGTCCATCCAGACACGGTTAGTGTGTTTATCCTGATTGTAAACTCACATCCAATTAGCTGCTGCGGCAAATAGAGACGTCTGTAATTTAAAGGGATTTATATTATGCTTTATAATCACATTTCTGATGCTGATTATGCAAATAAAGTCTGCATTGACTAATTACCGCCTTAATCAATCAGAGGCTTCTGTCACAACTGTCAACATCTTTGTCATCAATAAACCCCCAAATGTTTAGAATATGAAGATGGATTTTGAATGTAAAAAAATTGGGCGACTATGATGAGTATTAAATATCACAATGCTTCAACTCAAATAGTTTCTCGATTTATCAATAAATCCACAGATATAGATGCATAAAACGTCAAAATAAAAGCATAAATGTTTATATTTGATGATTGATTTGATGGATAAATAAGCACATGCACTTTAACGTCTCACTTTATGCACTTTTGTATTTATTGTATGATTAATGTATTGTTATTGTGGCAGTATGTTTTGTTTTGTGTGTTATATGTTTTGTTGTTGAACGCACCAAAATAAATTCCTAATCAATTGCTAATTTGTGGCAATAAATGACTGAATCTTGAATCTTTTAAATTACAATCCAGACATAATATGTGAGGTTATGAGTTAAAAAAAACACACAAATACAGCAATGCTACACATGCACAGTGATAGAATATGAGCAGTGATATAAATCAGTGTCAATACGATGAAAACGCATGTGTCCGTGACGACGGGAAGTCTGGCCGAGACAGTCAAAGGTGCTCTGTAAGACACGACTAATTCTCCTGTCAGTTTGTCAGGCGGTGCTCATCTGGCCTGGACTACACAGAGATAAAGTCCTTGTTATGAATCTCTCAAAGAGAATCCGAGGAACGTGGAGGTGGGGGGAGGACATGAGGGGTAAAGGGGGGAGGAGGAGGGAGGTGGGGGTGCACATGGGCATCAGTAGGGTTAGCGGCTCCCGAAAGTATTTCATCAAAGAGGGCCAGGATCCTGGGGATTGAGATTCTGCCTGGAGGCAAGTAACCAATGGTCTCCCAAGAACATATTCCAAAGTAAGGCTCGCAGAGCCAAAGCACACATCAAAAGCACCTCTGTAGCCAAAGCGATTCTGGAGGAGAGAAAAAGGGGGTTCGGGTCCCTTCTTGGCCCCCTTTAAGCCCCAGATCTCACCCCAATTAAGAAGGAACTACTGTTTGTTCCAGACCCTGAGATCTACAGACAGGGAGGTGTACTCACTAAGGTAGACACACAAATCACAAGCACACACCCACACTCACATATTGTCACTTCTCCAGCACAAAAAGAAAAGCTCTGCGTCTTCTGCTTATTTTTTTTAACTGACAGAGCGTGTTTCCAGTCTGAGCCGTGATCTCACTGAAATAATATGTAGTGCTCAGTGTGTCCACGTATGTTACACGAGTAACAGTAAATCAATACTTGGCAGATTGTTGTGTAGGCATTTGGATTTTTGCCTTTAATTCTTCGCCGCTGGACAGATGTCACTGTGAAATGGATACGGCAGAATAAGCATATTATATCCGCACAGATGTGACTGCTGGAATGAGCGGAGGAATGACAGAGGCTCCTGTGTCTCTCACTGCACAACGGCAGCGTTTTAAAAGATAAAGGGATATTTGAAGTGTCTTCAGTTTGGTGTTGAGGTCTTTTAGCAGCACCACAAAATACTTTATGGCAAGTAACAGTCTTAATATATCCAAATATAGCAGGAAAATGTACTTGAAGTATCATGGCTTCATACCTCTAAGGGCGAATGAGGATTTTTTTGTATTTTGGGTGAACTGGCCCTTTAAAGATGTATATCAAAATGTTATTTCCGCATTCCCACATACACAAATTTCATACTCAAGATGTCCAAGATGGTTGTAACAAAACGCTGTAAAAATGTACTTTAACATTTTTTGATCTTCGTCCAATGTCAGCTGGGATCGGCTCTGGACGGACTTTTCCAAGTAGCCGCTGAAAACCACGAATCTCCAAAATGTCAATGTTTCTTTTTCATTTTCAGACAATTCAATGGTTTTTTTTAAATGGTTTTGTAGCATAATTTCTCAACCCATAAAGGAACATTCCTTCAGTAAATCTGAAAAATACAAAATCACCGAAATGACGCCAACAATAGAATACCATATCACTGCAAATATAAGTAAGTAAAACTTTATTTATATAGCACCTTTTAAAGCACAGGTTACAACGTGCTTTACAAAACAAGAATCAAAAATGCATACAGTACAATGCACTCAAGAACACAGAAAACATAAAGACGGCTTAAAGAAGTGTTTTTTTTTAGATGTTTGTCCCAGACTGTTCCAAAGCCTGGGTGCTAGGACATAAAAAGAGCAGTATAGCCAACAGGTTTTGGGTGGATGACTGAAGTGGATGCTTGTTGGAGTAAGGGATTAGGCAGGAGCGAGGCCATGCGGAGTGCTTTATAGGTGATTAAAAGAATCTTAAAATTGACCCTGAACTCATATAAGACCATGAGAACTCTACTGCTTGTCGTCCCCTTTCGCTCCCTATGTTTCCTGTCTGTCTATAAAGGCCCGATTGGATTTACTCAAAGTGTTTGCTTGCTCTTAATCTCAGGACTACAAGTGCAAGTGTGTCAACCAACAAATGACTACAGCCACCTGACACTGGACCTGTTTGCCAGCGACCAAACACACCACAAAGAAGAGCTTCCGTGACCTCTAGTCCTCTGGTATCCATCCTTAAGCTGTGTTCAAAAAGCCTCCCTCTACATCTTTCCCTTCTCTGTTCATGTTCCTCCACTCTTTTCCTTTTTCTCACATACTGTACCTGTACACACTTGTACATTGAGGACACTAAACACATCATCCTCCCCTCTTCTGCTCCCATCATCCCCCTCTCCTCCTCCCCCCCTGCCGGAGGTATCGGGTGGCTTGAGTGGGCCCATTAGTGTGAATGACTGATAAGACTCTCAGCCCCCAATAATCAGAAAAGGATATTTGCAGTTATTTTGAATCCGTCAGAAATAATAAACGCCAAACTATATCCACTTGGGCTATTTAAGCAATTTCCCCGTGATAACATCCCGCGGGGATTTCATGTGGATTCCAAATGACGACATAATAAAACCACGACGCCTGCACCCCCTTATCAGGCTGGATTAAAAGGGAATAATGAAACAGAGAAGGTTTGGAGCCTTGTGTGGTATGAATATGATTATCTAATGGACTCCAATGGAAAGGCATGTTAATTCCACTTTAACGCGAGACCTTTCCCAGACTATCTGCTGCCCCTGGCTCCTCCTAAGACCCCTCCTTCCTCCCGTTTCTCTGCCTCTTTCTCCTCTCCCTTTAAGTTGAAATAATCGCTCTGCCTTTTTTTTTCCACAGAAGTCATTATGCCCGCCGTCTATCTCTGTGTACGAACGTGAGCATGGGAGAGCGATAAATCCCCCCCTCGTCTTTCACCCTCTTTTCCGGTCTGATTGGAGTGTGTTGGCCTCTTAACTTTCAGACAAAAGCACTCTGGGCAATTATCAATATTCAGATTTTTTTTTTTTTTCTTGCACAGAGATCATTGTTGCTTGAAGAATGTGGGTCACTCATACACACTCAAATCAAAGTTTCAGCAGCCAGTTGAAATCATATTACATGGTCTGATACTGGGCTTTAACAGGGCCTTCATATTTGAATACTGAGCTAAAACGTATCACTGAAGAGTCACTTTAAACATCACATTTTCTTATGTTTATTTATTTGTTAGAGTTATTTCAGGATGATACATTTTAATTTGAAAGTTGTCCGTCTGCTTAAAGGAACAGTGTGTAACACTTCTATTGGCAGAAATGGAGTATAATATGAATAAGTATGTTTTCTTCAGTGTATAATCACCTGAAAATATGAATTTTCTTACCTTAAAGTGAAACGTTTATATATACATACAGAGCAGGTCCCTTTCATGGAGCCGGCCGCCATGTTTCTACAGTAGCCCAGAATGGACAAACCAAACACTGGCTCTAGAGAGGGCCATTTGTGTTTCACGTTTTTGTGTCAGCCACCGTAGTTCTGCTACACGTTTGGCACACGGGAGAAGTTTCAGTTGGTTTCAATCTGCAACCTCACCGCTAGATGCCGCCGGATCCTACACACTGCACCTTTAAAACTTAGCACCAAATTAAATGATGAATCAGGATGTTTTTGATTTTTGTATTCTCCAAGCTAAATTAACACTGATGAAGCACCATCAGGCTATTAAATAGATGTTATTGGTCGCTATAAGCATCATAGATGTCGGTCATTAGGGGCCTACTACACTTCAAAACTTAAAAGCAACACGTTCCAACCAACACGTTTTCGTGCCAACTCATCACATAACGCAGCTTTGTCACGCCCCTTGGCGTCACTGTATTTTTGGCATCAAAACTACTAGTTAGGTTGAGGAAAGAAATACAAGGTTGGGCTTAAAACTACTTTGTTTACAATGAAAATGAAACTGAACGTTGTGAACACGGGACACAAACTAACGGCTGATTGTAAGGTGAAAGTGAAACTAACTAACGCACGGGACACGAACAGCGGGCTGAAAGCCTTTTGTTTGTTGAACCCGCATCCACCTCCCCTCCCGCCTACCTTGTGTGTGTCTTTTCGCACTTTAAACTACGTCACCACCCTCCCGGCGCACTTTCTCAGAGTGTGTACTGTTGCTGCATATGGGTTTACATTGTAGTTAATGGAAAGCCTGGTGCGTTTTATACTGGCACCGACGGCCGTGACAAAGTGTCGGTATTTAATGCCATGGGAATGAGAACGGGCTGTTCTAACACGTTGTAAAAAGGAATGAAACATTTTGGCCTTCGCCATCTTGGTTTCTGGATGTGAATCACCATGTGAATAGATGATAAAACCTGTATAGTAGGCCCCTATTGACCCACATCTATGCAGTGTAGATAGATTATAGCGACCGCCTATTTAATAATAGCCTGACTACAGTCTAATTGGCTGGATGAATCCTCCAGTTATAAATGTACACATTAAAGTATACAACATGTAGACTGAAAGCCGTTGCTCCTTTGTTTCAAGGGCAAACAATTACCCATCCAACACCTAATAAAGATTTAAGTCATGTGCAGGCTTTGCTGTCAGGATTGTGTAAAGATGCTGTCAGGCAGACATCACTTGTGTGTGTATTTTGCAATAGATGTTGACTGATTAAAAGTACCTCTTCTTTTGATCAGCCAAAAATAAAAAGTCCCTGACCGATACAGGCCTCGAGTGGGGGGTCATCATTAGGCCCATTAGGACCGATAAGACTCCTTGAGCCGCGTAGACAAGTCCATTCTCATCTAGCGAGGCACGGAGCAGTATTGTGCATCAGCGCACACAATCCTGAGAGCAGACTGAGCTCCCACAGGACACAGTTAAAAAAAAAGCATCAATATTTCATCAAACTACTCTCTCTTTCTGGTCCAGATCAAAGCCTCGACTCCCACAGTCCTACAGGTAGAGATGGCTCTTTTGTTTTTGCTCCTCAGGTAGAGCAGCAGTCAGACTCTGTTCGCTTTTGGAAACCTTTGCAACGCTCAGCCCATCCATCTCACGGCTCGCTGCCTCGCTTTTGGAAGAGGAGGTAAAAAAGGAAAGGTAGAGTCCGTGAGGGTGAAAACATGTTCCAACGATGTCCAGAGATTGAACTTTACGGCCTTCTAGTGCTGTAAAATTTCCTGTTTTTCTTATCCCAGGTTGGCCCATAGTGAGACAAACTGACGGTGTTGTAATTTGTCTTTGAAAGACTGGAATAGTGGTACAAACATCATCGTTACTATTGTTATATTATATTTGTTGCCTCCTGTGATTAGGCTCATTTGAAGATCCTGTCGTGTCAGGGGTCAGGAAGTAAAGTTCAACCATGGGCTAGGGTTTTCCAGCATTGTGCATCGGGTGAGGTGGAAATGCAGACGTGTTTTCAATATGTTTATAAAGTATTCGTTATGAATGTAGGTGCACACCTATGCAGCAAGCTTAACACACTTCCAATAAAGGTTAAGGAAAGCGGATTGTCTTTTAAGTTTTTACTAGAAGCACTAGTGAAAACAGTAATGGAAAATATATGATCAATGATGGTGATTACAAATCAGAAAATAATGAGATTCCATAAACAAGGATTAGATAAAAGATATTGTAAATATATATATATATATATATATATATATATATATACATTAACAAGGAAACTGGATTCACACAAGACTAGCTGCCAAATTAATTGTGCTTCATGTCAGGAAAAAACCAAGTAGGCTATCACCAGTGAAAGATCAACGTTAAGTCGCCATAAGAAGTACAAGATATTAATTAATCTAAATTAAAGACAAAAATACACAACAGTTATCCCAACAGTAATTAATAAGTAACTAATAAGAGTGTTGTATTATCAACACATTAAGGCCTTTTTACACTGGGGACGAAACAAAAAAACAAAACAAAATTTGCAATATTCATTGGCGATGTTATGCGTTCAAATCAAAAAGGCCGACACAAATATTTGCTTTCCGTGCATTCCACCGAAAATTAAAGTTTACAAAGTTAACAAGCCACAAATAAATACTGCTGACTCAATATTAACTATGCAAACAAACAAAACAACTCAAACTAAACTTGCAAAATTAACTGCAATATACATAAAGAAAGGTAACCCTCCCCAAATCCCCCCCTGCTGTTTTCAGGCGTTTGGTAGAGTCCAGGTCCCAGGTGTTGGCACTTACCTGCTGATTGCATCAGTTACACCTTCTGCATGGTGGAGGCCGGCTTTCCCCAGGACCAGCAACACGGTAACTCTAAAGAAACTAAATTATATTAATGCTATTTAAATTGAAATGAAGTGGACTATATGATTACCAGCCAGGACAGTGATGCTGGTATTGTTTACACCTTGTGAGTCTGTGTGAGTCATCATGGTGAAATGTGGTCCTGGAGACACCTACTGTAGCAGGAACTACCACAGAGGAGGTTTTGAGTACTTTGCCAGGTGTTTATATTTCTGTCCGTCTGTCTGTGGTCAGATTTTGTCACCACCATGCAAGATGCACAAAACTTTTCAGTTGTGTAGTTGAGATGAAAATGGAAACAGAGGTTGAAGATGGGTGTGGTCTGAGCAAGGGCGCCAGACGTAGGGTGGTACTTTACGCCCCTGGCCCGATTTGGTGTTTTTTGGCTGGTGTGATCCCATCACAAGATGGTCTCTAGTTTATCTGTGTTATATATCTGGTTACTTCAACAAGCATAATTTCAGCATCATGAGCTTTCAAATATCTTGGAGGCAGTAGTAGTCGTGTGAGAGTAGCTGTGATTTAGCATGTTTCTCTACACATCGGGGAAGTATTAGATGTCATGAGGACATGATTATTGGGATTAAGCATGGTGGTGCAGGTGCACCGTTATCTACAGTTGATTTATGACAAATCAAGTAAAAGTTGTGATGTAAAAGCCTAAAATTTTTATTGCAGGAGCAGATTTGGTCCCTGTTTGCTTGAACTGCTGATTAGGGGAATCAAATATGATCACTGACGTTATGATGAACATTTAATCCACGACTAAACTATCATATTTACCACTAAATCCATCTTTGCATCGTTTAACTATTCTTCTAGATGCCTACATTCATGGATGATCTCATAGTTGTGGTCTTTGGAGTAACTGGCTAGAAAAATGGGTGTAACATTTAATTTTGTGGGTCCTATATTTTCCATATATAAACTGACTTTCAACTGTAAATGTATAGGATAGTTCCTTGTAATTTGGTACTACGTGGAAACACTTTCTTTCTTTCTTTCTTAGGCTCCCCATTAGCACTAGCATATGCATTAGCTATTCCCCCTGGGGTCCACACACATCCAGTCAAACACACTGATACACACTATACCCACATAAACACAAAACACAAAGCCGCTCATCTTATTAAATTAACAATCAAGTACGGAAGAGAAACAAAATCGAAGCCAAACAAAAATTATAAATCAAAAAAATTCCTCAAGCATTCATAGCAAACTTAATTTTTTTTCTCATTCATACATATAAATAGTATTTCCTAATAAACATAAAACCTTGCCTGAATGACCTTAAATTATATTAAATAGAAAATCCAATTAAAGGTTAGTTTAACTAAAGAGTCTTTATGTCAGAGCACCACAGGTCAGCTGAACATTAGAAAATGCAATATTTGTCTACAAACAAACAGGAAATTCAATATATATGAACAATAAAGTATCCAATAATGAATAAATATTTACTAAGATTTAAATGGAGCATTGGTTCCCAGCAGCTGATTTAAAAAAAAGATATCACTGAAAATCAACAACTGCTTATAAACTCAACATAAGTTTGTCTTTCTTGTCCCTGTAATTGATACCAAATTACATAGTTATTTACTTGAGGACTTGTTTACTAGGAAATGGGTCCAACAATTGTTAATTCACCGTACTATTAAGCAATAATGTAACTGAATGGGAATTGTTCACCTTTAGGATTAAAGATACAGTAGATGTCATAATAGGAAATTAACACATTTTTGCAAATTAGGAAGGCATGTGATCCCTCATGTCCCTTGATTTGAATCCACCTTGAAGTGTTGGTATGTGTGTGCAGGGCTTTGTCATATATATACTTGTGTAAATGTGTTTCCTCCCCCTACATCAACCGTGGTTTTCTGCCGTCCCTGAACACACCGTGCCTCCTCTCCTCCTCTCATCATCAGCGTCAATCTGTGGCTGTCACTCGGAGCCGGACAGTGACTAACGACACTCCCAGTCAGTCAAACACTTATCACCACACAGGTAACACACAGGCCTGGAAATGACTGACATGAAATGGAAACGTCTCTCATTCTGTGGGCCTGGGAGCTGAAGTGAAATATTAGCTGTGGGAGAGATGGCGGCTGATAAGGGGCTCCCTGTTTGGGCTGGAATTGTGGAGGTCCAACTTCTATTACATTTCTTTTTTACGCCGAGGAGTGCTATGAAGATCCTGTTTGCTTGGATAAAGGATTGCTTTCCTTCTCCATTTCCTTCCTTATATGCATCATTTAACTGTTTTCTTTACACTACTCTTCATGGGCCACACTCCTAACTTTCATGATGAGCTATTTGTGACTTGTTATAGAAGAGAATGGTGCTCCGCCATCGTCCCTGAGGCTTTCTGTGGTCCACGGGCCCAGACCAGAGGCCAGCTGAAACCAGGCTGCAGCCCGCTCAATGTCAATAGGTCACATATGCTTACTTTGTCTCTCCTATTACTCATAGACTCCACCTTGTCCTCCCTCCATCCCTCTTTTTCTTCCTCTCACACATCTCCCTTCACGCACACACACACAATTCCCCCTGTGCAGAAAGATGGATGGGATGTTCCCAAACCACAGGTGCTGCTCCACTTGTGAGTCTTTCGCATTCTTCACTACACGGTCCAGACCTGCTGGGTTTTCTTTTTACTTTTTTACTGTTTTCCCCAGTGGTGATTACTACGGAGCTTCGGTCGTGGAGATAATGAGGAACATGGAATATTAGTAATACAGCGTACGATCAATCTGCCTGTCTATTAGCAGCTCTTTGGGAATGAGATTCTTTTTGCAAGAACGAGACAAACTTCATGAACTTGAAGCTTGATGTTCACCGCTGCTCCCTCAGACACGGCCTCCCATCCAGACCGCCACTAGATGGAGTTAGTTTCATTTCCAACTGGTGTGTCTGCTGGTATAGCTCACTGAATCCTGAACCACAGGATCAGTCTGCTGTGCAAGCTACACCACCTTGTGGTGGATTTTACCAGTAGCTTATAATAAAAGGAAATATCACACTGTATGTTGAAGCTTTTTATCCAGACAGTGATATGCAGGGGCTGGACAAAATAATATGAGGCAGTGAGGGTACTTGTACACCAGGGTGTACTCCTGCAGTTACCAGGGGTACTTGGACAGATTTAGGAGTAGTTCAGCTGATTTGGAAAAATAGAAATTATGATTTGAATGTATTTATCCACATATTTTTGTGTTTAAGAGGGGATTACAAATTGGTGAGAGAGGAACATAACAGAGTATGTTCACCAGTGGCGTAAGGTAGCTACGATGGGCCCAGGTGCACGCTAGTTACCAGTTTTGAAGCACACAAACACCAAATATTGTGTTGATTTTACATTCAAATGAGTTACTTAGGCTATATTGGGATTAGCTCTCTCTATGGCCCCCGTATCACCAGTGATGTAAGATAATCTAATACAATATAGTGAAGATTTTCATGTTGAATTCCTGATGATACAAAAATGAGGCCATTTTGGTGTTTTACCAAATTCCTATCTAATCCAATATAGACCACGTCTAACCTGATTACTTTCTACATTCGTTTTGAAACAAGAAGATAAATTGCATTTTGCAATAGGATATGAGACATTTTTGCAGTTTCTCCTTTTTAAAACGGCGTGAGAAGCACTTCTCCCTGGTGCACTCAAGTTGAACTGAGGGATCTACTCCATGTGAGCCACACAGATTCAATCGGATATGTTTTATATTAAAGGAACAGTGTGTAGCATTTAGGGGCATCTATTAGCAGAAATGGAACATAATATTCATAACTATGTTTTCATTAGTGTATAATCACCTGAAACTAAGAATCGTTGTGTTTTCGTTAGCTTAGAATGAGCCCTTCTTATCTATAGAGGGAGTGGGTCCTCTTCACGGAGTCCGCCATGTTTCTACAGTAGCCCAGAAGGGACAAACCAAACACTGGCTCTAGACAGAGACTTTTGCTTTTTTACATTACCTGAAGGTCTGACACACTTGTGAAACTGTGGTAACGTGAGCTGCAGAGTGCAAAACTGTAGTAACGCCAGATGCCGTCTGACTTCTATTGTTACTAAACTAGTGTTATTATGGTAAGGATGGCCTCTGAGCGAGGCGAAGTGAGCAGAGGGGTACTCAGTTGGTTGCATTATGCAACCACACCAGGCTACCAAATCCTGCACACTTTTCCTTTAAGTTAACATGCAAGAATCAAAGCTTGGTTTGTAGATTTAACTAGAATACACAAACTAATGTTGCCATTAGCGTTCTCCAGTTGAAACGAATTCAAGACAGGTGCCAGGGTCCCTAAGGACATTTGAGGTCTCAGCTCTGCAGTTGTTATTGACTTGACTGATGGTTTCCTGTCTGAGAGGAGAAAGAAGCAGCAGTAAAAGGCAGGAAGATGACAGAATGCGTCTCTGTGGTCTCACCTGAATTGAGCAGGTAGGCTGCAGTTGTCTGGGGCCAACCTCAGTGACCACAATAACACACCAGGTTTGTTGTTTACAGTCGATGTGTGAGACTGACATGTACTTTGTGATGTTCCTTTCTTTCTCTTCCTCAACCTCTCTTTTCCCCTCATCTTTCTATGTGTCGGTAGACATACAGTATCATTTGAGAGAGATCTCCAACCTAAAGATTAGCTTGTTTTGGGGATCTGGTAAACTGCGATGAACATTTTTCCCAACAGTTTACGGACGAAGCGATTAATTGAGAAAATAATCAGATCAATTCATCAAAAATAATCATCAGTTCCCTCAATATTTCCTGAGATAAGACTGAGATACTTTTTTGTAGATCCCAAAAACCAGAGTGAGGAAATGTAGGCTATTCAAACTCACAGGTACCTCAGTTATTTTGGCTTCTGACCTTAACTTTGAAAGTCATGTCAATAACATAAGAAGGACAACTCTTTCTCACAGTAAAAAAACATATTAAGAGTTAGAAGAAGCTCATTCATGTTACTAAGTGGGATTACTGTAATGCTCCTTAACCCCAAACTGAAAACTGTAGTTACTGTCTGTATGTGTCTGAATGTCTAGGTTCCTTGTTGTCTTTGGGTGATTGAGTGTTTTTACATATACATTTTAATGTAAAGCACATTGAGTTTACTTGTAAATAAATTTGCTACATAACCAAAATGTCCTTGCAGATTACTACAAACATCAGGTATGTCAAAAAAAAAAAAAACCCTACCAATTTTAGGAAAACAGATAATGCCTAGATTTGGTGGAAAAATTCTCTTTTAGAAATATGAATTGATCATATAGTGCCACTCAAATCAAAATCAATTTATAACATATTTCCTTTTCCCTCGGTTTGTCATTAAGTTGCCCTCTACCTGCTCAGGAAAGCAATACTGCAAGATAATAGACAATTAAAAAATAATAACCAAAACCATGGAGGCAAAATACAGAACATTGAAACTGGAATGCATAAAGATTAGACTTTTATTATGTTTTTATTTCCAGGATTTTTCATTGATTGGTGGAATTATTTAATTGCATGTAAAAAATAATATTAACAAAACAATATAAATAATAACAGAATATGCAAGAGAGGCCAAAAGCCTAAAGGCTTATTGTGGGTCTCCCCCAGTTTTTATTAAAACAATCAAATAAAATAATTAATTTAAATAAAAATAATTAGATTAGTTATTCTGTAAAAAAAATATATATATATATACCCCACTTCCCATACTTCACTACCATAAAGCACAATGGGCAGGATGACACGAGACAGATTTTAATTGGAATTTTGAATATACAAAATCTTTCCTAAATTACATTTAGAGCTCTTCAAGCTTTTTCTTTTAGTGCATTCGCTGCCATGTTGAAACACCTTGATGCTGTTATGGTTCTACCAAAATAGGCATAACTCATATGTTCAATGGATTATTTATGGTAAACTGGCATTTATTGTCCTTGTTTTTGAAAAGTGTAGACTTGCATTAGGTTGGATGTTCTCAGTTTCTGGTGGCACAGGTCAGACAAGTAATAACTGTCAGATTGGGCATTTTATTTCATGATGACTGTGCATCTGAGCATTCAGTTAGCCTCTTTTTGAAGTTGCTGAAACTGAAATCCTGTGCTTCGAAAGTTGTGGCTGAACATGGAAAGTTGTCTGTGTGCCAGCCAGTCTGTGCGCGCTACAGTCGTTGTGAGAGGCGATTGTGGGAAACCTCTTTCATGCCAGTTTGAGCGGGCGTCCGTTAGCATCCACTGTGAAACTGCCAAGTCATAGCCAGACCAGGTTCAACAGTTGAGAGTGTCGGCACAGACGTCGGCACAGACAGTCAACAGAAGGGTGTCTAGTCAGATCGAAAACATTGTGGATTGAACCGGCAAGTGTGTTTCTCACCACACCAGGTACGTTACACCAGTGAAAGCGCTCAAACACTTTCCCATGTATAGTAGATATGAATTGCTGATGTCATCACTTACTGCTGCATCCGTTTATAGTATGCACTTGAAAATACTGTAAATCCCCGCTTGTTTTTGTGCTGTGAGGACAGAATAGCAATGAAGAAATCTGCAGCAGGTTTTTGATTTTTACTCATTTTTAATTGATGTTTTCTTTAAACTGAAAATCAAAATTACAGCAGCACACGACAAATACATGATGGAATGAATGTAAGACTTCAAACACTTGAAAAAAAACAGTATTTACACGAATGTACAGTTTATACAGACTGTCAGAATATGAATGTAAACTCAAAGTTTACACAGTTTATCGTCGCTCTGTTAGTAATGCATGTGAACAAAATGAAAAATACGAACATTTTGAATTAGGCTCAGGTCTCAGGTTCAGGATTTTAGGAAAACGGGCCTTTTATATGGAAAGGGCCGGGGTAGTATCAGTGTCTGACATGACAGAGGGACGTTTGGGAACTGCCTGTATTTTACTGAGCCCTCCTATGCCCAGACTGCTAGCACATATCTTCACAATCCTCATGAGGTCTTGTCTGAACCGCACTCCAATGAAGACGTACAGGATCGGGTTCAGGCAGGCGTGTGTGTACGCGAGGCTCTTGGTGAGCTGTTCAGCTACATTGAAACGAATCACAGTGTCACAATCAGTGATGGTGGTATTGGCTGCCTGCGCGGCCTCTAATATCAGCAGAGTATTGTGGGGCAGCTGAGAGATGACAAACACAAACATCACAGCAAAGATGACACGCAGGGCCTTGTGCTTTTCAAAGCTCTTGCACTGCAGAAGTGTGCGAATGATGATGGAGTAACAAATCAGCATAACTAGTAAAGGAAGGAAGAAGCCCATGCAGATCTGCAGGGACAACACCAGGATCTTAGTCCGGTTGAACGCGTTGTTCCAGTAGACCGGAGTACAGTAGGGCTTCCCGCTTAATCGGTCCGTCTTCACCTGGGAGAAGATAAACTCAGGGAGGGCCAGGAGAATGGAGACCACCCAGACACACAGGCAGGCCAGTTTGCTGTACAACAGCCTCTCTTTCTTTCTCAGGTTCTGGGCCTTGGTGACTTGTACAATAGCAATGTAGCGGTCCACGCTAATGCAGGTGAGCAGGAGCATGCTGCTGAAGAAGTTGATTTTATAGCCGGCCGACACCACTTTGCAGAGACCGATGCCAAAGTCCCAGCCCTTGGTGGCGTCGACAGCCCAGAAGGGCAGCATGCACAGGAAGAGGAGGTCGGCCACAGCCAGGTTTAGCAGGTACACGTCGGTCATTGTTTTCAGGCGGTTGCGCACGGTGGTGTAGATCCAAACCACCATCAGGTTACCCACGGTGCCAAGGATGAAGATGATCCAGTAGAGAGGCGGTTCGTACTGACCACGAAACTCCCTGACCCAGCCTCTCTGGCACATGCCTGAGGCTACAGTCGGACCAGAACCGTAGTCATCTGTGTAGTCAGAATAGTCCTGCAATCCAAAACAGATTTGATTATCACTGATATATCTGAAAGTGTTTTTCAAACTTCACAACACAAACATTCTAAATGGGCCCCTTTGTATTTCCTGCTGCAATGCTTGTTAATGCAGTTAGCTGACAGGAAGTAATCTTGGACCAAACCTGTTGCCCTAGCAACAGGATGCCAATGAAAAGGACTATTACTGATTATCTGAGGCGTTATTAAAGAGGACCTATTATGCTTATTTTCAGGTGCATACATAAACCCAGTCTGCTCTGATTGGTAGGCTGGCCCACTGTTGTGATTGGTCAACCGAACCTATCTTTTCGGACTCTTTGTTTGAGGGCGTGCCAAACTAGCACCCGAGGCAAAGTGTGTTACTTGGTGACACCACCACGTTACGGAAGAAAAGGCGGGACTTCAAGCAAGGTGTTTCAGGCAGTTCAGGAGCAGTGTTTCTGTTGGGGAGAGTAACTCCCTTTGGTGTGGACTTTGGGCTTTCTAACTTTGCAGACATTTTACATGCACAAAAACTACACAACACACTAAAGGAAAGGGAAAAGCATAATAGGTTCCCTTTAAAGAGTGTTTGTTTTGCAACAGACAATGGTGGAAAGTAACTAAGTACTGTACTTATGTACAATTTTGAGGTACTTGTTCTTTACTTGAGTATTTCAATTTTCTGCTACTTTATACTTCTACTCTGCTGCATCTCAGAGGCAAATATTGTACTTTTTACTCCACTGGATTTATTTGATACCTTTAGTTACTTTGCAGATTCAGATTAATAATACAATACATAATCAACAAATAAGTTTTAATGTATTATTATGGATAAAGATAAAGCTTTACAAGTTACCTAGCAGTATATCTAAAAAATAACCCCCTCTTTTAGCTACAACATTAAAGTAATGTGCACATTAATGCATCAATTCAATGATAGAATTTACATTATTTTGACATGGGCCATTCTGCTTGATGAGTACTTTTACTGTTGTTACTATTACTTAAAGGTGCAGTGTGTAGGATTTGGCGGCATCTAGTGGTGAGGTTGCAGATTGCAATCAGCTGAAACTTCTCCAGTATGCCAAGTGTGAAATATGAATAAAACTATGGCGGCCGATGCAAAAACGTGAAAACGCAAATGACCATTTAGACTCAGTGTTTGGTTTGTCCATTCTGGGCTACTGTAAAAACATATCCATATGTAGAGATAAACGGTTCATTGTAAGGTAACAAAAACACAATGGTTCTTATTTTCAGGTGATTATACACTAAAGAAATATAATTATTAATATTATATTCAATTTCTGCCAATAGATCCTCCTAAATGCTACACATTGGCCCTTTAAGTAAAAGATCTGAGTACTTCTTCCACGACTGGCAACGGTTACACTGTGTTTTTTTTTCTTCTCACTTTTCATTTCCTGTCAAGCATTTTAGTTTTTTTCTTTCTTGTCCTCGTTACCCAACTCACAAACTGCTGTCAGGGTTTCACAACACAACATGCTTCTTAGTGGGGATATAGCGATATCACATCAAACGCCGTCGATGACGTACAAGCTAACCATAGCGTGCAAAAAAAAACGCTGTCAGGTGCAGGTGTTGTGTCTGTGCAGGAGAAACCACACCACTGTACTACTTCCTGCTGCTATCCAAGCCTGGGGAGGGGGGGGAATGATCCTGAGGGGCTCCAGAAAGGGGCCCGCAGCAGAACTCAGTACCCCTGCAGACGCATCAGGTTTAGATTTAGGGCAGAGATAACAACGAGGTGAAGGCGAGGTTTAGGTTTTCACAAACAATGGAAAATGTGATGCTGATACGGCTGTGAATGTGGCATTTGAGGATCCTACAGATGTCTGCTTTAGATAATCAACCTGGGGCATGAAATCCATAACATAAAGAATACCAAATACCTCATATTTATTAAAGAGCACTGACACGGTTTCGTTCACACCGCAACCTGAATTTTAAGTTTTACCATACAGTATTCTTTAAGATCATACTTTAACAGCATAAACAAACATTGAGACACACATAAAACACAGATATGTTTGTTTCCCTATCTGTGATGGTGTCAGCACCAACAGTGTCACTTTCTTTGTTCTACTCCGGTCTTTTTAACCCACTCAATCATACAGAAATCAACATTAATCAGAATACTTACAGTTTCAGCATCATCATAATCAGTTGCTGTAGTCGTGTAAGTTGTAAATGGCTCCGTCATGTTATCTACAAAGAACCAGATGATATTATTATAACACACTTGTAAAAATGTAACAAGGATCAAATATAATATATCATATAGGGGAATTAAGCTTAAAGGGTCAATTGAAAATGCCCTGTACATTTCTTCCAGTAGGCTACAACAAATCACTTACCCGCTCAGATGTAGAGAGCAACCTCTCAGTCACAGATGTGTTTCTTTGTCTGGGTAGTACAACTGGTAACTTTAACATCCAGACTCAACTTCACTTGCTTATATGGTTTCCCTTTAACCACATGATCACGTGTCGGTACATCACTCCATCTCCTTCTCTGTCTGCAGACAAAAAACAACACACGACCCTCTGTGCTGTAGATTTCTTTCAGCTGAATATGTTTCAAATTGAAAGGCAACTTGTTTCCAAGTATGGACTTTGAACAGTGGCCAACAGTGTGACAGTTTCACGGTTAAGCTGTGACTTTTAGACTTAACCCGCTGAACCATGGCCATCAAACTAGAAACCAAAACAATACACCCACATTCCTTCCACAGCCGATTAAGTTTTATCAAGTCGAAGCCCGTTTTTTGACACGCTTTGTGTCCACAGGTGGAGCACTTAACACCACAGATGAGTGATGCATGAAACTGAAAACCATGAGGTGTGATTATAGATCAGAACTGGAGGAGGTAGTCGATGTTGACATGTTGTAACCCCTATTGTTTCATAGCACTTCCAGCTGCCTGAAGCTCCGGCAGTGTGGCCTAATATTGTTTGACTATCCAAGCAACCATTATCTTTCCTTTTAAAATGTCTTACTGAATAAATGAATGCGTCAACAATGTGAGGGAAGTCTTTTTGAGAGGTTTCGATTTACAGGGGATTTCTCCTTCAAGTCAGTGATGAAAAAGCCATGGACTTCTTTAAAACCAAGATCCCCTTTTATCATAAAATAGTGGTCAACTTTTAAAATGTAATTTAAAGGAATGAGTTGACATTTTGGGAAATGAGTTCCTATCTTGCTGAGAGTTGGATGAAAAGATCGATACCACCGTGTCCAACCCTGTCTCCTACAAAATTACACTCCAATACAATCAAACTGCATTCTCAATTATGTTTCGAGGAAAGCGTATTTTCTCCCGGATTACGGCTTTCAAACAGTTTTAAACACCTGTTTAATATTGAAAATTTAAACAAAACAAAACAAGAAAACGCAACAAAACTACTTCGTTAGGTTTAGGAAACACAACTATTTGGTTAAGTTTAGTAAAAAAAAATAAAAACATCTTCATTAAAATAAGCGAACATTAACTTTGTGATTTGAAAATTAAAAAAATTGTGATATGTCAAAAACCAGCAACAAAATACATCTCCCTCGAAACGTAATTTACAATGCAGTTTTGTTGTATGGGATCGTAATTTTTAGGAGACCAGGTTGCCGCATCGTATGTCTGTACGGTAAATATGAATCTGGAGCCATGCAGGAGTCAGTTAGCTTAGCTTAAAAGGTTAAAAGGCCAAAGTTAAAAGGCCTTCATGTGACATGTTTTGTCACATGACGGCCTTTCTGTGAAGACAGGGAAATGCAAAGTTCATTGGTATTGACACAAATAAAGGGAAATGAATAACATGACACATAGCTGACCACACTGGTACAAAACAGGGCAAAGCAGAAAGTCCCCGTCATACCACCTGAAGCCCAAACGAAAGCAGAGTTTACAAAGGCAGTGATGACATGGTTTTGAAGTCTTTATTAGTCAAGTGTTTAAATCAGTTATCTGGTTGTGTTTCCTGTGAGTGTTCGTCTGAATTTTGTGGGGCTGTTTTGGCCCTTGTGAAGGCCCTCTGAAGACCAGGAGCGGGTTGCTATCTCCTCACAGTTTCACTTCCTGTCCTGATATAACTTTTAGCTTATCGTGAACACTCGATGCGGAGCGCGTGGGCCATCAGCTCTTCAGATTTCGACCTAATGCTGGTTGCGTTTCTCGGTTTTGGTCACAGTGACACAGAGGGAAACGTCTGTGTCATGATCAGATGAGTGTTTTCCTTTTGGGAACTTGCTGTTGAAGAAAGTGGTAGATTGAAAGGTTTCACTCACAAGGCACCGCTAACTGCAAAAGTGAAGATAATTGACTTCATTGTTCTGATCTGTGAGCATATAAAACACAGGGTGTGACGTACAGTAGCAAGTCAAAATTAAGCTTTATTCCCTTGTAGACGAAAATAGAAGACGATGCCGCATCAGGTCCCAAATTGAAGATTATAGATACACAATGAGGCGTTTTAATCTTTGCAAGAGACCGCTGTTTTAACTAGATGAATACTGTATGGCTTATTCTGACTGAGACATTTCATATTGTGTCTTTTCAATGGTGCATATTGTTTAGGGCTGTCAACCGATGAAAAGATTTAATCGCGATCAATGATTTGATGATTTTTATCTGTTCAAAATGTACCTTAAAGGGAGATTTGTCAAGTATTTAATACTCTTATCAACATGGGAGTGGGCAAAAATGCTGCTTTATGCAAATATATGTATATATCAATTATTGAAAATCAATTAACAACACAAAACAATGACAAAATATTGTCAAAATACCCTCACAGGTACTGCATTTAGCATAAAAAATATGCTCAAATCATAACATGTCTAACTGCAGCCCAACAGGCAACAACAGCTGTCAGTGTGTCAGTGTGTTGACTTGACTATGACTTGCCCCAAACTGCATGTGATTATCATAAAGTGGGCATGTCTGTAAAGGGGAGACTCGTGGGTACCCATAGAACCCATTTTCATTCACATATCTTGAGGTCAGAGGTCAA
>CAKAKR010035612.1:0-37915 GCA_916700685.1 Adelosebastes latens
ATTTCACCTGCTTGGCAGTAATGTTAGCTGACCAGACGAAGGTCTCTCCATGAATCACTGCTGATCCTAGTGTTGGCTTTTCCTGCCTCAGCCTCCCGACCCCGGCCGGAGGGAACAAGGGAGACACCGGAGTTTTGGTCGGAGACGATAACGTTTCTCGCTGCGGAGCCCCGTCACTTCACAAGACACGGGAAACCTCTGTTGGTCTGGAGGAGCTGCAGCATTTATTTCTGCACAAACTTCCACTGTACATTCACTAGATATTCTCAGAGCTACGAAGTCTTCTGCAGTGTGTAGTGTGTGCGCATGCACGTGAGGTAGAGCGAGCTGAGTGAAGGCAAGCAGGCAGCGGAGTACAGCAGAGACTCCGGCCCTGGAGACCAAAGCTACGGACTCCCCCGCGTACTACGACTGCGGCCAACATTGTTTAACAGACGGGCTTCACTAGATATAACTTTTCGGTTTTGGTGCTTCCGTGTAGTTTGTGTTGGAGTCTTGTCTGAACAGCGTAGCCACACGCGAATGCGCATGGAACACCGACCCGGATTGATTTATACGTGTAAGAAGTTACAAACAGTCCCTTTAAGCGTACTAAATAGCATGTTATTATGGAATTTCGGATAGAAGATGCTTCACAGATCCGACACAGTGGTGTATTATATAGTGTAGTATATGTATAAATGTCAGTTAAACTGTAACTGCTACGGAACACTGCCAGTAGTGGTTGCTACTAGCAACAGATGTTCAACTCAACCCAACAGCTGGTGGCAGAACAGTTACTAAGGTTACTGATTACAATCTGAAGGAGGTGATCAGTAATGTATTGTATTGTCGTAGGCTATATGTAATGTATTATGGATTAAACCATGCTACCCTGTACTGAGAACAATACAGTATTAGAGTCTATAATGTACAAGAAAGTCAGGTTATTGCTGCCCTTGAGCTATTTTCAGTAATGTACTGGAGAGCTTTCTGTCATGTACTAGAAGTGATGATTGAACACTAACACTCATGTACTGCATTGACAGTGACAGCTGAGCAAGGATATTTTCTTTCTGGTGATTTATAGAGAAGAAGCCTGAGCTGAACACAGTCTCTGCTACATGAACAGAAGGGCACAAACATCAATAATGTCAAATGCCAACTGGCATGGGTGGTCTCGGCTTGACCAATGTACTGTTTTATAACTGCGCTTGTGTTTAATCTGGTTTTAGCTATATTCATTCTGTATAGCCTTTATCCTTGGTTTTGCTAACCTCTTTCCCTATGGGGCCTGCTTAACAAAACACATCACTAAAGAAGTTAAAGCCAACCCTATAGTTTACAGTTTTGTTTACGGTCTGGAGGGGTATTCAGTTTTCCAGAAGAAAGGATTTAGTCTCTATGCTGTCGACTCGCTGGAAATGGCAACGTCATCCCATTGTCTTTAAGATATGGGGCATTAAGGTTATTGGAGATATATTTCAGGAAGGTATTACTATGTATTTTCTTCAACTTTAACAACAGTTTGATCTACATAAGGAACACTCATTTGGGTATTTGCAAAATCGTCACTTAATGCTCATAGTCTCACTTTACCTAATATTCCCAAACTAAGATCTCTTCCCATTTCAATTCGTCCATCTACAATACATTTTTTTAACTAGCTTCTACGACATCTGATGTAAATGGTGTAGGGGAATTTGCCAATGTGAGGATGAAGCTGTTGACTGTATCAACACAGTATTAACTTGCAAAAGACTGAATGAAACGCAATACAAAACTCTCCAGAGATTACATGTAACGGAACAAGATTGATCATAGCCCATCACATCTATGCTTAAAGGGAAAGGAAGGGAAAAGGGAATTATATTCATCTTTTTTGGCAATATAAATGTAAATATATATCACGTTTTTTGAACTGCATTGACAAGGAGCTTAGTGGTATATTCAAAATCAAAATCAAAAACAAATCCTAGGCTTTTTCTGCTGGGTCTACCCTCTAGAGATGTGTCACTTCACTTCACATCTCTGAAATTTACACTGCTAAAAAAAAAAAGTATTGCGTTTGGCAAGAAAATGTATTTTTGTTCAAATGGATCAAGGAGACCCCTCCTACTGTTTCTTTGTGGTACAAGGATATCTTTAATGAATTACTACATGAGAGGATCAAGTCTTTGCTTAAACGTAATGATCTGTCCTTTCTGAACATTTGGAGGAAACTCCCAGTACAGAGAGTTAAATTATTGTAAATGGGATTTTCTTTCTTGACTTGGAAACCTTCAGGACGGAATACTGGTATTAGGCACACTCACTTGGACTAAGGCGAGGACCACAGACTGTATATAAGAAGTGGACGTAGTCACTTTGACGTAACCGTGACGTCACCCATTGGTTTATGGACTGCCGTTTGGAAGCCTCAAGTTCTACATTTTGGCCATCACCATCTTAGTTATTTGCAACCAGAAGTGACACAAGAGGATGGAGCTAAGTACAACCGAACGCTGAATAAGACAGTTTTAGGTGACCAAAAGGTTGCAATTACAAACTTTCATGAACTGAAAACACACTGTGAAAGGCTTAAAGTTCTAAGATGAAAACAGACCAAACAAACTCGCAGACCGGATAACGCTGTGGTAGTGACCTGTCATTCACAAGGTAGCATAAAGCATCCCAAGCTTTATGGTCTATTTGACTCTAAATGGGACCATAATTTACTAAATGAATATCATGCTGTATTGAAGAAGACATGAAACTAGCGATTGAGACCAGAAACTCAAGTTTACATATAAATTATATAATAAATCAAGTGAGAAGTAGGGACATTTTCTCATAGACTTCTATACAATCAGACTTCTTTTTGCAACCAGAGGAGTCGCCCCCTGCTGGCTATTAGAAAGAATGCAAGTTTAAGGCACTTTCAGCATTGGCTTCACTTTTCAGACCCCGGAGTTGCCCACTGGTGAGGAAAAAGGTGACACTGCCAATGGTGGATGGACACTGAACTATGGGATTTGTATGCAACAGAAACAGGGTGTTTTTTCTCTATTCTGGACGGCTTTTATGTTGCTTTTTTTATTATTATTGTGCGTTGTTTCCTTCCTGTGTATGCATGTTTCTTATTGTTTATTGTAGCTTTATTCACATTGATCTATAACTGGAAGGAAAAAAAACATCAATACTCATTTTCCCATTTAATTTCCTCGGAAATATTTGAAAACTGATTGTAATGCTAAAGCTCCCAATGAGATATTTATTGGTGTGAATTGTGTGAGAGTGAGTAGTGATGTGGGGCTGTAGCAGAAGAGGCACGGTGTACTATTTCTAGGAAAGCAGCTTCAAGTACAAGAGGGGGAAAGATGCTTTGAGATGCAGAGAAGCACAAACTTCAGTTATGGCACTAACAAATTGTCCTTTAAGAGGAGTGTGTGACATCTTGGTTAATCCTGTCTGTTTTCAATTTCAGAGTTTTAAATATTTCCATTGTTATAACTGTTGCGCTGATGGTTGACAGTTGGGGAAATAGCCTGAGTGCTATTTCGAGCAACAGTCACTTGACAGCTCTGTGGCAACTGTGTGGAAATGGAGCTCAAGACATGCAGCATTAATTGAATAAAAATACACTTTCTATGTGCTTCTGACTCAGATTTTTCACTGGAGGAGGAATACATGGTTAGTGGGGAAGAGAGATGGCGGGAAGTCTGCTTAAAAAGATAGTTATATCATTATAACTCGCACATTCAGAAATTAAACTGAGCAATTATTTCCGTGTTAGCCTTTTCACCGCATGCTAATAGCAGCCGTCATAGAAAGCTATGTACGGGAGTGTTGGGAATTTTATTTTCCGCCTTATCCACTAATGAGTTAAAGAGGGACTTTGATCTCACGCTGTAGATTCCTCGCAAAAGATTAAAATGCAAATGACTTAAAGGGGAACTGTTACTATAAGTATCAGAGAAAATGTTTATACTACTCAGACAGGAGAAACTGGTGAGATTAATTCTGAGCTAAAGCACCCAGATGGTGGGCTTAAAGGAGCAGTTTGTGGATTTTCAACCTTATTTCCTCATACAGGTTGCATATCTATAATGTCCACAGCTCTTGCCACATGTCTCTTTATCCACCTGTAGCACCTGCAGCAATTTACCTCCACCATCCACACTGGATGCCTGTGGAGAGAAGATAGTTTAAGAACTGCAGGGGGGGTATGGCAGTTTTGTTCTTTCTCCTCACCAGAGCTTAGTCTGCTATCAGAGTTGAGAAATGCATTTCGGACAGCCATGCAATTTCCAGGCATGCAGTGGACATTATGGATTCCTACACATTTTATAACATCAGAGTTGAAGCAGATTTCCTTGAGGCTATAGTCCAACCACAGAGAGAATGAAACTAGTGTAGCAGAGGTTAGGAGACTGGGCTGTCCAGTGTGGTTGACTTTTTCAGAGTTGTAAAACTGCAGCTTTCCATTTCAACAAATGGATGCTGAGTTTCTAATGTATTTTTGGGAAATACACGTATTCACTTTGTTCCCAGAGTAAGATGAGAAGATCAATACCATTCGTGTTAACTACAAAGTACAAATATCCGCCTATCAAAACTTCTAAAGCGTACCAACTGTATCTTGTTTAATCCACACACAAACAGAAATGTAAAAACAAGTTGTAGTTTTTAAGGAGAGTTACATGCCGTTACTATTTCTTGGGGAACAACAGTTGGGCGTAGCGACTCCCCGCAGTCTTGTCATCACTGTGAGGTTGCCAGGCAACCAGCGCTTTAGAGCTGCTGGTTCCAGACGTATTTATGCCCTCTCTGAATTCCCATTATAAATCGTCTTTTAATGATGGTTTGGTTTTATTCTGTCATAAGAGAACCTACAGTACACATAACACACTTGTCCAAACATTCACCAAAATGCAAACAAAAAGAGACAGATACAAACAAACATGAACATGCAAAAACAAAAAATGAAACTATAAACAGCACATAACACATACAAAGTGTTATACATAAAATTGAAGCATGACACAGGATAAAAACACTAGAATTTAAAATTGAAAGTGCCACGGCTGGTGTTTTCCACACGTTTTTTTAAATGCGGCATGTGAATTACCCTTTATACATTCTCATGTGCTCCAACTTTCTGTCACATAACAATGTAAATAGAGAAAAATGGATGGAACTTTTACTTCTGGAACCAGCGGCATTTTAAAAATACCACCTCCCACTTAACGACTCTACAACCAGAGATGCTCTTCATGGTAGCGCTCTGCGGGCGGATAAACAGTTGTTTGTCAAGATATTGTTACAATGCACAAATCCCCATTAAAACACCAATTGGCATTTTTACATTAATGTCTGTGTTAATTAGTGAGCTTTAGAGGTCCAAAAGGCTGATTTAATTTTTTATCTTTGGAGAGACCCAGGCCAGATGTTTCCCCCTGCGTCCAGTCTTTATGCAAAGCTAGGCTAATTGCTTCCCCACTGTAGCTCCAGACTTAATGTGCAGACATGAGAGTGGTGTCAATCTTCTCATCTAACTCTCTGAAAGAAAAAGGATATTTCTCATAATGTTGAACTATTCCTTTAAGAAGTGCAACGTCAAATTAACCACTGAGAGAAATTATAGTCATGTTAGTACTGTTGTAAAGACAAACAATTTACATTTATTTTCCTGTTAGATTAAAAGTGGATGGGATCCAAAGTCCTACATTTGAGCCACAAAGTCTTATCGTCCTTGAAAACTGACTTCAGAACTTTCTCCTTTATTTGAGCACCGCTTCTTTTAGGCCATATAAGATACTGTATATACTTGGTTTACCACATAATGCTTTGCTTACTCAAAGAAGTTACTCTGCCCTCAGCTGTGGGAGGCTTTATGCCCCATTACTCCTGTTTACAGAGGATGGAAATTGGTTGAGTTCCTGGATCCTCAGACAGTGTCTGGCAACACCTCTGACCACTTCTGGTCCTCTGACAAGAATGCCAGCTATCCTGGATAATAACCTGTGAGTCATATCTTATATGTCACATCTTATATGGCTCACAGAGAGAAGAAAGGGGATAAGAGCTGTGGGAGATAATGTCAACTGTGTAATTGTGTATGATTTCAGCCTATAGATGACAGAAAAGGAACAAATAATTCAATTCACGTCCGGCAACAACTGCAGAGCCGCATGCATATCTATAAATTGTCCTTCCCTCAAAGTGCCTCCCAGGGCTGTGGCACATGGCAGACGCTACGCACTTTCATCTTGTCACGTTTGCTCATTATGGGAGAGCGACACACCAGCTGTGACTGGATTCCCTCTCTTACCCAAGGCTGTACCGACTCGCCTGCGTCTCCCTCCTCAATCACGCAAAACAAATGAAGAAGCATTTCCTCACAAACGAACAAGGAAAATAGAGAGAGAGAGAAAGACACTGGGAGAGACGCAAGTAAACCAAGAACACAGTGTCAGGTGAATAAATGATATAATCATGGGTAACAAATTTTCCCTGGCCCTTGGGCTTAGAGCCACTGTATTTCTCACTGTGTTATGATCGCTGGTGCAGAGAGAGCAGACCTGCTCCTCTGATATATTTCCTGCTCAGTGAGAGTGTTGGCCAGGGTGGACCACAGAGAGCTTCATAAAAAGCAGAGAGTAATGAGGGAGGATGGGGTCAAGGCCTCCAAATACATTCATATTCAAGGGCAAAAGAAAATTGATCTCTGTCTCTTTAAGTTTACGAATGGAACATCTGGTTATAGATAGATGTCAGTAGCAGAGAGAGTATCGTTCTCCACTATGATGGTTCAATGAAAAAAGAAATCACAAAAAGTTCACAAAACATATTGTGGGAAGAAGCATTGTACTCTAAAGTGTTTTAGAAGACCAGCGAAATATATTTGAGCAGAAGAGCACTCCTGACATGAAGTCTGATGATGTCTCTTTGAGAACCAACAAAAGTGCTTTGTTTGGATGAACAACATGCACTCCATTCAGTCAGATTTTATGAATAGAGTGCCAGAATACTGTGAACATCAGACAAAAGCAGAGGCAAGACTGCTTGATCACTGTTGTGAAAGAGCTAAAAAATTAAAGCTGTTTGAATTGTGTTGAATTGCTGTTGCTGCCTTTTATACCACAATCTGTTCATATTGTGTTTGTTTAAGGCTGATCCAATCCATATTTTCATATTGACAGTGGATCAAATGACTATGTTTAATGCGAAAGGTGTCGTTCGTAGTGACGAACCCACAGATAATTATTCCCCTATCATGTTTTAGATCATTATAATGGTTTTATGGCCCGAAAAACACACTGTATGCTACCTGCACACCACCAAACAACATACAGAGAAAGTTAGCAACTATCTGGTGAACATAGTGGATAATTTAGCAGATAAAGAGACAAATATTTGCTTCAGGAGTTGGTGGAGACCAAAACAGAGCTAAAAGCTGAGCGAGTATTGGACTGGCAGTCGCCATGGGGTCAGAAAAACGACTTTAAATGAATGCTAATGTTGCCCTGTGTCTGCTCAATGTGTAAGTAAGCCACTGTTTGCTAACACATTTGCCGTATGTTATAATATGTCAATGTTGTGTTCACAGCTTGTTGTGTTGCCCCCAAGTGGCCCAAAAAAATCAATTAATGCAGACTCAAAGTTCATCGAAATTCTATGGTTGTTTTAGTGATATTTGCAAAAGCGTACAACGGAGAATTCTGATGGGCATTTTTTCATTATTCATTTCACAGGCTGAAAAAGTAATTGATTAATTGAAAAGTAATCAGCAGATTAATCAACAATGAAAATAATCATTAGTTTCAGCCCTAATTAGCTCTATCACTAAAAGCTAAATAGAAGATCATCTCCTGCTGGCTGCCACACATTTACATATTTGCAGTCATGCAGAAGACATGTTATTATGTTTTAGTCTCGTTGTCTCATTATTCCCTTCCCTTGGTGTATGTCCTGAGGTTATATTTTTAACCGTGAAGAGTCAACCCTCTGCAACACCTTCTGAATAAATGACAGCAGTGATGGTTGTTTTTAATGAGTTGAAACATATACCACATCATGTCTAACAGGATTGTAATTTCAGTGCTGCATATTGGGGATAAAGGTGTGTGACATCAGGATATTCACTATTACAAGCTTCTTTCTTTATAGTATACATAGTGTTTTTATTATTATTCCTCTGTTTATACATTCATAGAACCGACTGCCAGACTAATAAAATACATCATTATATGCATCATCCTTCTTTATTATTAGAAAACACAGAGTTGGTTTAATATAAATGATAATGTGACAGGAAAGAGATCATTATGTCCTACTGGTTTATTTAGGAATTACTTTTAAAACAAGAAACGGCGACCACAATTGCCTATTACACCACGTTCAAGTCTAAATTGGAGGACAGATTGCCATTACGCGATTCATATTTCTTTTACATATTTTCATTGGGCCATTTAAATGGTTATTCCTCACAGAATCCATTAGACACGTTCAACATATGGAAGAATGTGTTTTATCATTGAAGATTATATTGGCTTATGAAGATGAGTTTGCAACGATAAACCCCACGCCTGTGTGACTGAAAAGAGCATTGTATTTCTTATCTATGAATGCATAAAGTTGAGACATCTGCTAGAAAACAATTATAATTCCTGCAATCTTCAACATTAAGTATGCACTTTCTTACAGTATCTAATCCTTGTCGTACTTACACAATGAGTCCCTGTGCTGGTGCCATGTCCCTGCGAGGGAGTAATGGACGTCTAATCAGATTACGAACCATCTCCGTGTCCTTTCAACCTACAACAGACGTAGACATGTCCAGGAAAATCAGTTCTCCATTTCAGCCATTGGGCCTGAAGCCCCTTTCATCTTATTGTCTGATGAAATATACACCTTCAAAGGCTCACATATTTTCCATCAGGGAGAAACTGCGGTTCAAGGAAATGAAAAGAAACTTTCTCTTCTTAGGGAACGATGTCTCTACAAACGTCGGCCACATTGTGCTGTATACAATACTGCATGTTCTGGGATGAAAGCACACAAAAAACCGCATCTCAGCTACAAGACATTCAATAAATCTGATGCCTGAAGGAACCAAATTTAATCTGTCCAAGTGAACATAATCTAATTACACAAAGACAGCGTTTGTGCTGTATCTTTCTATTTATCTCTTCCTTACAGGTCTGTGTGATCGTTTAAACGATACATGCATAGATAGCCATTTTATTTATACATCTACTATGTTAGAAAGAGTTATTATTGCTTTCCAGTTAAGATAAAGTCACAATGTTTCCTGTGGGTTTTAACACATTACAGCCTAAAGATGCCATATCTTGTCTACTTGATGGAGCTTAAGGCAGAACAGACACTAATGGGCCGGGGTAATGCATCCGTGAGGTCATTCAATTAACATCCCGGGTTGATGTCTGCTGATGATTCCAGCTCCTACAGTATGCCGCGGGAAGACAAAAAGATGTCGTCTAATCTCCTCTCTTTCCAACAATGAGTTATTTTTAAAGGAACAGTGTGTAACATTTAGGGGGATCTATTTGCAGAAATGGAATATAATATCAATAAGTATGTTTTCTTTAATGTATAATCACCTGAAAATAAGAATTGTTGTGTTATCGTTACCTTAGCATGAGCCGTTTATATCTACATAGGGAGCGGGTCCTCTCCACGAGTCTGCCATGTAGCAGATAGATAATTTATTGATCCCGAAGGAAATTTAGGCACTTGTGGGTAACGGAACAAGCTGTAAATACTGGAGCTGCGACATTTGTGCAGAAAATTAATCTGCAACTATTCTGATAATCGAATAATCGTTTCAGTCATTTTGTAAAGAAAAAAAGACAAGCATTTTCTGGTTCCAGCTTTCTAAATGTGAGACTTTGATTCCTTTATTTGTCATACACGACAGTAGGGCTGCAACTAACAATTATTTTCATTGTCAATTAATCTGTCGATTATTTTCTCGATTAATTGATTAGTTGTTTGGTCTATAAAATGTCAGAAAATGGTGAAAAATGTCGATCAGTGTTTCCCAAAGCCCAAGATGACGTCCTCAATTGTCTTGTTTTGTCCACAACTCAAAGATATTCAGTTTACTGTCATAGAGGAGTAAAGAAACCAGAAAATATTCACATTTAAGATGCGAATCAGAGAATTTTTACTTTTTTTTTCTTCAAAAATTACTCAGACCGATTGATTACATTATTATTGATTACATTTGCAATAGAGGTCATGTCAAACTATTGCAGTGACAGTGGCTCAATATTTTAGTAATCTGTAGTAATGATGATGTGCAAGTATTGTACCCTCCCAAGCTCAGAAACCTAAAACTTATGTGGACGATATACCATAATTTTCAGGACAACTTTTGCAAAACATATAGGTGTTCAAACAACAATAAGGAGTACCGTTTTACTGAAATAACAGAATGAAACGAAAACTGTTAATGACCATGTTTTGGCTGCATGGTGAAACTCTATTTTGTGCTACCTATGTGTATGACCGGAGAGGATGGAGGACAGAGAGAGTGCCCAGACCTCTCAGCTCAGAGAGAAGCTATAGTGGCATGTCAATCTAGATAATTAGTGCTTACACTGAGGGAATGAGACTTTAATCAGCAGAGCTCTGTGTTGATCATCAGTGTTCAGCGTTCCACTGAGTACCATCAGTCTGTTAATGAAGTCACTGACCCACCGGCTTGTTGGCTAAAGGCAACAAGAGCATGTACATTCATCGAGACACACTCACTCTGTTCTTTATTGCTCATATTTTCCTTCATACACACATGCTTCAGACATTCAAGGTTCCCAAAAGGATTTTAGTGATTCCCTCACTTTTCTTGGAGCAGGTCAAAGTTTTCACTTGTGAATCCTGTGATATATCTAAACATTAAAGAGGACCTATTATGCTTATTTTCAGGTGCATACTTGTATTTTGGGTTTCTACTAGAACTGGTTTACATGCTTTAATGTTCAAAAAACTCTTTACTTTTCTCATACCGGCTGTGCTACAGCACCTCTTTTCACCCTCTGTCTGAAACGCTCTGTTTGAGCTCCTGCCCCACGCCCTCCCGAAAGGTCTGCTCTGATTGGTCAGCTGGCCCACTGTTGTGATTGGTCAACCAAACCAAACTCTTTGGACTATGCTCCAGCTCTGCTCTAATTAGCTTTGTTTGAGGGTGTGCCAAACTAGTCGTTATGTGTTACTTGGTGACATCACCATGTTACAGAAGAAAAGGCGGGACTTCAAGCAAGGCGTTTCAGGCAGTTCAGGAGCAGTGTTTCTGAGTGGGAGAGTAACTCCCTTTGGCCTGGACTTTGGGCTTTATAACTTTACAGACCTTTAACATGAACAAAAAACTATATAAACACACAAAAGGAAAGGGAAATAGCATAATAAGTCCCATTTAAAGGTTCTATATACAACATTCAGAATCACTAGATGTCGCACTAGAGCACCAGCATGTCAGACCAAAACGAATGAGTGCGTCGGCCACACCTCCCCGCTCCCTTCGTGACAACTCGGATGGATAACGTAGGGAAAGAGGCAAACATCAATTGCAGGTTTGTGACAAGAAAAACCTGGGTCTTCTGCATGAAAATCAGCCATGTGACACACGCATCCAAACCCGCACCTACACTACTACCTGCATTGGATAAAAATCGTTAGGGGTGGGAATCACCAGATGCCCCACAATACGATATTATCACAATACCTAAGTCACGATATGATCTTATTGCGATTTGCGATATGCTGAGTATTGCGATAAGATATATTGTGATATATTGCAATTTATCACCTTTTATTCAACAGCAAATTATGCAGTTTGTCAACATCTGTTTTATCTAATAAGATACAGTTTTCACTCTGTTCATCTCAGAGTTTTTATTCACATATCTTGAGGTCAAATGTCAAGGGACCCCTTTGAAAATGGCCATGCCAGTTTTTCCTTGCCAGAATTTCGCGTAACTTTGGAGCATTATTTAGCATTCTTCCCGACAAGGTAACATGATATGGTTGTTACCAATCGATTCTTTAGTTTTTCTCGTTTCATATGATACCAGCATCTTCTCTCTAGCTTTAAGACTGAGCCCACTACAACCTCTGAAAGACAGAATAGTGGCCGTCAGATGTTAAGAGGTTAATAGATTATATAAAAAAAGATTGATACTTGACGTCTCTGTATCAATACAATATTGCCACGCAAAATACTGTTATACTATGCTGTATTGCTTTTTTCCCCCACCCCTATGCATCGTGCGTGGATTTGTCAAATAAGGACGTAACTCCTCGGGATAATGAGCTTGTATGCTACTGAAAAATACGGACATGCAGCACAGATCTTTTATTACAGTTTCACTTTAATCAAACAATCACAGACGGAGAGAAAAATCGAAAGAGAACTTTTGAGAATGACATATCCTCCAACTTCAAGTTTGTTTGTTGGCATTAAATGCAGAGCTTGTGGATAGGATGTGGTCATGATGGCAGCTGTGTTCAGAGAATGCCAAGCCATCACTCTCTTTTTGAAGCCAAGTGTGAAATGGGCTTTAAATCACTTTTACCCCAAGCAGTCACATTATTGATGGCAGCCTCTGAATCCCATGAAAGAGGGAGTCTTATCGGTTTAGCACAAATGCTGCAAATTAGTTAAGTAATTATTATGGCTTTAGCTTTATAAATGCACAAAACCACAAATCCTCTCAAAGACACGCATGCACGGAAATTAAATATATTAGGAATGCCTTGGTGAACAGAACAGACCAGAGGGCACCTTCCACAACCCAGTCTGATTCATGTGAAATATATCTCTTCACTCCTACAGTGGAAGAACAAAACCACTGTGAGTGCCCCCCTTTCTCAAGAGGCTGGTTCATTTTGTGATATTGTTTCATTAGACACAAATGGATGGAGAACAAATGACGCCGATTCTATGTGTTGTTGATGCCTGAAGACTTCATGTATGATTAACTGCTTCATCGCGGAAAAGATCCCATAAAAATCCCTCTAATAATCAGAATTACTGCCTCATGGTTGTATGTCTCCACCACCCAGTCAAGTTGCAGTTTACATCCGTGTCTGCTCAAAATGTCATCACTTTATCCTATTAGACATTTGTGTGAAATTGTCATAATTATCTTATGAATTCTTGAGTTATGGCTAAAAACATTTGAAGAAATTCCCTCAAGGCGTTCCTGAGATATTGAGTTCACAAGACTGGGACAGACTAGAGGTAACTGTTAAAAAATCTATTTGTTTTTGTCAAACTTCCTTAACCAAAATGAAAAGAAATGGTTGATGAATAAACCAGGTGTGTAATATAGTATAATTAGGGATGCTAATTTTGAAAAGTTTTCTTAACCGATAACCGACCCTGTAGCAGTGTGTGTACAGTTTATTTGTCGGTGAATAAATGCTACAAGGCTATAACTACTCAGCTCAAGTCCCGAGCCAACTTCCTGTATCTTGCAACGCCGGCTCAGACTCTCTTAAGGTGGACCAGCTTTTCTCCTTTAAGTGAGGAGCCGCTCCTCTGAGTTTTGCTCAGCTTTTTAATTAATTAATAATATTTCTTTTAACCATTTAACTGATAGCATTAATCGGTTAAAATGCTTAATGTCGGTTAACGGTTAAACGTTTAATTATTAACACCCCTAAGTCTGATGCTTGCATCACTCTGATTTCATGTGTTTTTTATCTACCATTTTAAATCCGTAATGTTAATGTAATGTTTATGTGTAAATTCAATATGCTAATCTGAACACCTATGTGTCCTCCTCTTTGTTAATCTTATATTTTTAATGCCTCCGGGCTTCCCCTGGTAACCGTGGTAACCCTGTGTTTAAGGTCACAACGCTATGAATTGTGTGTAATTCCCTCAGGCAAAGTCTGCAGAAATGTGGACTTGAGGAAAGTGTTCATAAAGGGCTCAAAATGTCTTCGAGAGAGCCCGCAATGACTTGATGATTTGACAGTGGGACAGCCCTAAACCGTCCCGGACTTTGCGGGAACGCGCCTCAAAGTCTGTGAGGTTGGAAATTGGGATTGGGCTGAGGTTTGTGCCAAATTTGAAGAAATTCCCTCAAGGCGTTCTTGAGGTATTGCGCTCATGAGAATGGTATGGACGGATAACCCAAAAACATAATGCCTCTGGCCACGGCTGTCGCCGGTGCAGAGGCATAAAAAAAGCCCATCAATTGCTTGTTTGGTTCAACCACCAATCCAAAACACAGTTTAGTGACCTCGATTTTTGACCTTCAAAATCTAATCAGATCATCCCTGATTACAATCGGACGTTTGTGCCAAATTTGAAGAAATTCCCTCTAGGCGTTCCTTAGATATCACATTCACAAGAATGGGACGGACGGACAACTTGAAAACACCGACGACAGCCCAATCTATTATTAAAAAAAAAACTTGGCCCTTCTAGACTTGTAGACTTGTAAACCACAACATGCCAGACCTAGCTGGGGTACAGTAGGCCTATACAGAGATATGGGGCAGCACTCACGGGACTAGATGACCTGCTCTAATCTAGATCGTTTCTTATCTGAGCCTCACTGACCTTCAGAGTGTCCGAGCTGTGCAGAGAATCTGTGCAGCAGAGAGGAGAGGGCAACATCACGGGTGTATTGCTTCTTTGATTATAGGTGCTGGACAAATATCACAGCACTATCACACCTATGGGGCGATGCCAGGTTCAGTGCCAGCCCGGGTTGGTGTACTATCAGCCCCTCGGCAGCTACAATTCATCTTCACTTTGTATTTTCCTCTGGGAGATACAAAATGACATCGTTCCCACTCTCATCTCATCTCATTCTCCGGAAGCTGTCTCCGTTGTGATGAATCATTTCATCTTCTGTTCATCGCTGGATGGTGGAGACACACAGCAGCAGGCGTTTCCAAGCCAAATGTATTGCGTACTCATTTTTACAGGCCTTAGACAGTGAATCAAAACATCCAATATTAACATTTCCTGTCTGCACGAAAGATGATTATGGACCCATCACCGCCCCCCTATACCCATATGCTGTACACTCATACTCAATGTGTCCCTTATTATCTTGCTTTGTTCTAATATCGTGAATGATAACCCCCGTTTTTTAGTCTTTCCAAAAACAAAAGTGTAAGAAATGGATTAAACTAGAGTGTTTATCTGCTCTATAATGTAAGCTGCAATAGTTAGCATGTCCAGCTAACTAGCTTACTGTCTACAGTATTAACAAAACATTACTTCCAAGCCCAAGAGTTAGCAAATTATTACCTTTCTACATTTGTTTGTGGGGTTACAGGTTAAATAAAGCCTTGTTTTTGACTCATTGGAGTTTGAAGTTTATACTGCAGCTGCTCCAGCCAACGTTACGTTACGTTAAAAGTGAAAACATACTGTTTTAACCCTCCGAGACCCGAGGGATCCCAACCGACTTTAGTTTTAGAGTTATAGTGAAGGTACTGATATCATATCAAACAAGAAAACCTAAGGAAACCACTGGAACCAGGACATTACTAGCTTGTCGGCAAGGAGGCTGAATAATGCTCAAAAGTTGCGCTAAATTTTGGCGAGGAAAAACTGGCATGGTCATTTTCACAGGGGTCCCTTGACCTCTGACCTTAAGATATGTGAATTAAAATGAGTTCTATGGGTACCCACGAGTCTCCCGTTTAAAGAGATACCCACTTTATGCTTAACCCATGCAGTTTTGGGTAAAAGCTTTTTTTTTGCCAGTTTTATGCATGCCTTATAATTGTGTTCTTATCACCTATTCTAAAAATGATGTATTTGAATATTTTTGCATACTAGGATCCTTAACCAGACTTGGAATTGCATTAATTGCGTGTGACTGGAAAGCTGAGATGATGTTAGTCCCCATAGCAGCCATTTCATATAGTTTTTTGAAACTTGACTTTGTATAAAATGACCTGTTGTGACCTCTAAGATAACTACAGCCTCATGAAACTTTACAGCCACAAACTACAGAGACCTAGAGCATTCAGAGAATGTATGGCTATCTTAAGTAGATTGACAATAAGGGGGTTTATGAGCAGTTTCCAGAACAGTGCTCGCCACCCAGCAGACAAATGACATTCTTGCAGAAATCTCCAAATGTCAAAAGTTTTTGATACCAAATCACAGCATGGCTTTTTCTATGGTGTTCCTAAAGGTCTTGGTGTCTTAATGTGGTAATTTGGAGGTATTATTGATCATTTTTATCAATTTTGAGTGGTAAAAAAATGGTTAAATTTAGCACCAAATCTGTGTAATAAATAGTATCAACCCAAAAATTGCTGCAGCAACTTTCTGAGACATAATAGAGCATGGGGATGGCCATCATATAATTCCATCATAATGTTCTAAGCCCTTATGCACTTTCACAATTTATTTTGTTTAATTAATACATTTTTTATTTCTGATATATGACTAGAATAATTTGACACACAGTGCTGAGCTGCATCTCAAATCAATTTTTAGGTTCCCAGCTTTCAGATGATGTACATCGATTCTATGTGACATATACTATCATAAAGACCCCCTGTCAAATTACAAAAACAGGCCTATTATGGGTCTCAGAGGGTTAAACTATGAACAAGTATGTAAGCTAAAGTGCTAAGTGTTATGAACAAAAGTCTGATCTAAACATGTTTCCTTACACTAGAACTAAGCTCTACACTGCAATACAAGAACAATACTCATTTATTTGTATGTCTTCTTCATGGATCATCAACCGGTGAGAATGCTGACTTTTTGCCTGGGACATGTAGCTTTAGCCTCAGTCTTTTGGGATTATATCATGTATGTACTGTTGTCATCAAGTGCATTCTCACTTTAAAAGCTGGATAGACCATTTTCATCAAACTAGAGTCATTAGTTTAATTAGCTAGCTGATCAAATCTGCAGTTGTCATTTGTAGTGGTAAATCTGCAAGAACAGAAAGCTTGACAGGCGTTTGCCATCTAGATGTGTGCAAGATGTACACCATTTATTCCTAACACAGAGCCTTGTGGTTTTGCTGCAGCTCCTCTTCCTCCTCTGCCCTTTCCCTGACACAAACAAGGACATGATAAGCTCTTATTAGGAAATCTGTGCTGTATAATGGCTTCAGCTCTGTCCATCACCAAAAAAAAAAAGATTTATTATACTGTGGACCAACACAAACCTGGACAAAGATGCATTTCGTTGTTAAACCACAGTTGCAATCACCACCCCTTCACACAGCCAAATGTATTTTTCATACAAAAACACCTTTATTCCTTCCCCTTACTGTACTCTTTAGAGGAGGAAAATTACCTACGTACTGTGGGTGGTGATTGTGCCAAATTGATGTGAATATCTCAATTGTGAGTGCAGCTGTACCCCTTGATTTGTATAGATGTGTAGGCTGCATACATGGGGATTGCAATTTTCACCCCGTCGCTGCTGTAAGGGACTATTTTCAATCACAGCTTCCAATCAGCCCACACTTACATGCGACGCGGTCTCTGATGTTATTGTCTCGACTACTATTAAACCTAGAAATCTAGTCCTCATTAAATGATAGTGACCACTGTAATACATCTTTGAAATATCTACAGTATATAAAAAGAGTTAGAGTCAGATTTCCACTCTTGTTTCACTGCCTTTATTTTTTTCCTTTAATGGAAATCGTTTATATGTAAATCTAGCCTGTATCAATACATAGGTGAGGATAGAGAGTTGACAGGTTAGACATGTTACGTGCTCCATGGGCAGTGCTGTATTTCTGAGAAACATGTTGATGGCAGTCAAACATAAGAGGCCATTAGTTCAGGTGTTCATTCACTGTGAATAAAAGGCTTTGAAGAGTGTGTGATTCTTGTGGATTGTCTTGTGCATTACTGCCTGATTACATTATCTACAGCTGAAGTATCTCTTTGTTTCACATCATGTCTGTTGTAACTTCAATAGTGCCGTTACTAATACTTACTCTATCTTCATTAGATTAATCTAGCAATTATTTTTACATTTAATCTATAAATATTTTGTTTATAAAATGTCAGGAAAAACTCAATTGGTTTGGTTCAACCATCAGTCCAAAACACAACAGTTCAAATTCAAGAATATGAAAACAGAACAAGTGCAGCCAACAATCATTTTTGAAAAAGCTAGGAATGGTAATGTCAGGCATTTCTGACAATTGAACTAATTGATCATTCAACCAGCTCTCACGGGAAGGCATATAAGTAGAATGATATTCCACGTGTTATGAGGGCGCATTTTAGGCTTTTCGCATGTCATTTGTACGCCACGCAACAAAACTACGGTAATGTCCGCAGTTAGGTTGAGGCAATTAAACCACTTAGTTAGGTTTAGGAAAAATGTCATGGCTGGGCTTACAACAAGTATGTAAACTAAGTAAAATACGTACGGAAACAATGTAACATAAGTACGGAAAATACGTCACAAACGTCACTTAAAAACGTGAAAAACTTAACTTACAAAACAAAACACCGGTCTCCTGGTTGAAAATCCTGTGTTTGTTGGACCCATCCACCTCCCCTCCCGCCCACCATAAGCGGTCATTCTCGCTTTTTATTCTACGTCATTAACTCTGATAGGAGCGTATTTACACAGAGCATTACATTGCAGTTAATACAGACTACATGGCGTACAAATGACACGGCAAATACATGAAAGGTGTTTCTCATTGCACTCTAAATGCCTTGTGCATTATTATGGCATTCATATGCCTTTTCGTGCGAACGGGCTGGATCATTAATCGTTTCAGCACCAAACTTCACTGACACAAACTTGGACGTATATGATTATTAAGACTGCAACCACATCAACTATTTTCATTATTGATTAATCTGCCTTTTATTTTCTTATTATCCGTTCTTTGTACAAAATGTCAGAAAATAGTGAACTATGTCCATTATAATTTCTCAGAACTCAGACTGATGTCTTCAAAATGTCTTGTTTTTTCTGACCAACAGTCCAACGCTCAAAAGATATTCAGTTTACAGTTATATATGACAAAGAAAAGCAGCAAATCCTCATATTGGAAAAAGCTGGAAGTGGTAAATGTTTCCCGCCACCCCTTAGTTACTGTTACTAGGTCGGACAAGCTTGATGAAAAGGAATACTTCAACATTCTTCGAGGCGGCACGAAGCAGAGGTAATATAACGAAATCAGACGAAATCACCCAGGTTCACCAAGAGCTCCTTCAGCTCAGACCTCCAGCAGGGCCTCCAGCAGGGCCTCCGGCAGTGACCTGCAGGCGGAGCACTGGCGGGAGGTGGAGAGCTCTGCGCCCGGCAGCAGCGGCTCCTCCTCCGGCCAGGAGCAGAGCTTCACCTCGCTGCTCCGCCGGTCCCATGCAGATGGAGACCCAGGCCGTATTGCTGGGCCCGCTGGAGGGAAGGGAGGCACCGGAGAACCAGAACCAGGACTGCACTGGGCAGACTGACCCTGCTGCTGCAGTAAAATGAGAGGTTTTCTAAAGGGACTCTGGTTCCCGGAAATACTTTTGTCCACAGGGACCGCAAAAATCAACACAAGATGAAAGTTCCTCATAGTAACTGTGACTATATACCATACATAATGTGTCTGTGAAGATTGTGACACCAATAGTAATGTTGCCTTTGAACAGATGTACAAAGTACATAAGTATAATCCACCAGGAAAGAGAAAAGTTGACTGAGGTTCTGCCGGGGTCCAAGCTTGCTCAATTGTTATTGGAGCACAGAGCGAAAAGGGGCGGGACTCAGGAAGGGTCAATTGATTACCAAAAGAGTTGTCAATTAATTTTCTGTTGATTAAATAAATTTCTGCTATCATGTCTATGGTAAATGTTAATTTCAAAAGGTTCATAATCTGGCTCAACAGTGAAAGTCACTTCAGTGCATCTTAAATAGATCAGCTTGAGGTGCAGTTTATGCACTTCAAACAATTAGTGTTTGTTGAAGTCCCGTAATGTTGGCAGCACAAGATGTTCACATGTCATAGACTTGGTTTATTGCCAGAGTGTTAGAAATTATATACGACTGAATCAGTGGGTTTGACATGCAGGAGTCGCACATTTATTTACTCATTTGAAGTTGCTTCGTCCCATCGAGCACAGCACAAACACGACAAATAATTTACTGCAATGTCCTTAACTGTACGGTGCATCTGCTCTTGCAGGGAACAGAGCGGTAAATTGTGGCAGACAGATGTTGTTATGTGCGTTTGTGAATAGCTGTATGGATCTTTTATTAACTGTGTAGGGAGATAAAAGTAAAAACACATCTGCGTGTGTCTGTTGCTGGCTCATCCAATATCTTACTCTGACGAACAAAGACGAGAAAAGGCGAGTAAAATGAAAACTCCCCCATTATCTGAATGCATCAGGATAACAGTGTCATCATCATTACTGTAACAGAGGAGTAATTAAGGAGTTCTGACTGGTGACACATCACAACTCGGCGGAAATTACACCTGGAGGTGCTAAATTGTTTCTCTGTCAGACTCATCCTTCTCTGTGATAGAAGACTGTAGTTTGTAGGAAAACATGAATTGAAACAGAGACGGTTTCATCAGAGCGTCCACACTTTGCTGATAGATTGTATAATTGTGATATGGGAGCCAACAAATTGTCCAGGACAGAGCTTGAGAGCACGGCTAGCCACCGGGACAACAGAAAAAAGCAAACACAAGACCACGCAGGCAATCACTGTCATTTGAAATGCTCCCTCTGCTTTTAAGAGCCTGTGTTATATTGTCAAGCCATAAACGAAATAGCAAGAATCCTTTCTTCGGTTTTAGATTGTGGGGAAAAGCCAACAGTTCATATCAACGGCTGTAAATCTGTCCGCTTGTCTTTATGTTGGTAGCATCTCCTTCTAATGGGTGTAATAGACGATGCTCAGTTCTGCAGAGACTACTGCCAGGAAACTGCAGTATGGGTATATTGACTTCAACACATTGTATTAAAGTCAATAAATTTACTGAGCTTTGTGCTCTCACAAAGATTTGGAAGCTTATTAAAGACAACACTGGAAATGTCAGAGTCAGACATGAAGCTCTAAATAGACTCAAAAATAATGCTGGCTGGAGGAAAAAAAGTTTATATCCTCTTTTTAATCCATTCATCTGCAGTTTTTTGGAGAAACAACATTAAAGACACGACGGATCGCATTATCGACAAATAAGTGAAAAAGGGCATGCAGAATGGCATGAACAACTTTTAAGAAGAATCAGGTAACAACAAAGGCTGCAGCTAACGAATATTTTCATTAATGATTGATCTGCCAATTATCTTCTTGATTAGTCGATTAGTTGTTTGGTTGATAAACCACAAAGGTATTCAATTTACTATGACAGAACACAAAGAAAAGCAGAAAATCCTTAAAAGCAGCTATAATGAATTGTCGAATGACAATGCGAAAACAATGAAAGGGGTCGCTCGTAGTGATTAACCTATTATCACCTGAATTTGCAGCTCCCCGCTGCTTTATGGAGCTTTATAGAGAGTTTCAGTTCATTGTTTCGATGTCCCGCTGCAACGCTACTGTTTTTGGTTCACTCTCACCGCTCTCATAGCGTGGACTTTCACTGTAGCAGGCAGCTGTTTTCAGTGAAACCCACAGTACACCACCTGCTCAGCACCAAACAGCAGACAGATGACTAGCTGGTAAACATAATCAAGCATTTAGCAGCTAAAGATAATTTCCCTCAGGAGTAGGTAGAGACCAAAAAAAGAGCTAAAAGAGTGTGATTATTGGACTTACATTCACCAGGCGAACAGAAACACAATTCCAAATGCAGCCCATTCGCACAAAAAGGCATATGAATGCCACGATAATGCGCAAGGCATTTAGCATGCAATACAAACGGCTTTCTTGCTTTTGACGTGTCATTTGTACGCCATGTAGTCTGTATTGACTACAATTTCAACGCATCCGCGTAAATATGCTACGCTCAGAGCTAGAGTAAAAAGCTTAGAATAAAAAGCGAGAAAGACCGTATATGTAAGGACGGCGGGGAGGTGGAGGGTCCAACAAACACAGGACTTTCAACAAGTTGTTCGAGACCAATGTTTTGTTTTGCAAGTTACGTTAGTGACATGTTTTCCGTAGTTATGTTTCCGGACGTATTTTACTTAGATTACATACTTATTTTAAGCCCAACCATGAGGCTTTTCCTAAAACTAAGTGGTTTAATTGCCCCCAATAACTGTGGACGTTACCGTAGTCAATGAGACCGGGTTGCCAAATGAAAGATAATGCTGCTCAATGTCTGCCAGATGTGTAAATAAGCAACTGTTAGCTAAAAGGTTCACCATATCAACTTAGAAGGTGTTGTGTTCAGAACTTGACCACTAGTAGAGCTATTTCACAAGTGGGTCCCTGCTTTGTTTTGTATATTTGGTCATGGGTGCACACAAAGATAAACACACACGTGGGCAACGTGATACACACTTGTGCCGCCGGTTTCACACTATTTCTCTGATTGATAGTTGGCGGCTGTTAAAGCGCAAAGATGTGTAGGGATTTAAAAGGCAAGTGAAGAACACCAAGCTTGCAAGCTATCAAATATGAATGTAAACAATGCAGGATTTTAAATATTCCCAAGAATGGCTTTGCAAAAGTTTTATGGAGGATGGAAATAGATCCATCATGTTTGTAAGACCTCAAGGATACACACAATGTGTAGGTGAGAAACAGTGAGTGTAAACAGAAACTTTTTTTTTTACAAGAAAACTCCACAGGGCACCTTTACTTTTTTCCGTTGAACAACAGATTAATCAAACCGAAGCTGAACAAATGTTGTCCAATATGTTTACATTAGACAATTTTTTACAAAAACAGACCTGCAGCAAACTTGCAAATATCACTCAGGTGTGTTTATTACAGCTACAGCCTCGAGCAGTGGACAGAAACAACATTTTAAAAATCAATATGCATCCACACATTGAGATACTTAGAACTGAAAATTGGCTTTTTGTGGGGCAGCTTCAAATCCAGCAGACTAATCATTTACGCCTCTTTACTCTCTGAAGTAAACACACCAAAATATTCTGATGGAATCTGATGAATCATTGCAGATAGAAATCAAATCTGATGCTTGCTAATACAAATAGATGAGTTGTCGCCACATTCACTGACACGGAGAGCTGTTTTTCTTTCTGCGGAATCGAGCCTCTTAAATGGACCCTCTGTGGCTCAAAGACAACACCATTTGAATATCTCCAGCCGTTTTCATCTCAAAGCTAATCGCAATGTGCCTCCCATGTGCTTCTTATCTGAAGGGCTTTTAAACTGGCACATCCCTGAGTACACAAACCCACAAGGCTGCAGTAAGCCAAAGCTGCAGTCGTAGCATTAGTGCACCCAGAGTTCTTGCACCACTTGTTCAGATTGGAGTAGTAATTCACATCTTGGCATCTGCTGTGCCTCTCAGTGGATGAATGGAACATGCAGACAGTACAGTATGTGGTGTCCGGGGTCTTTGTAGTAACGTGGGGACGGGCATGAATGTCTCAGCCGTGGCATCTTTCCATGGCAGTAGATTTTAATGTTTCCACTAAAGGGAGTAATTGCAGACAGGCATGGCCAGACTGGCAGAACACACACCACAACACACACACACACACACACTTCACACTGAGAGGGGCCGTAATGACAGTGCTAATGGTATCTGCTATCAAAGGCAGGAGAATTAGCCATGAAGGACAACAAATTTCAACATCACAGACACAAGCTTGTTAATTGGGATGTTTAGATGAACTGAGTAAACAAACTTACAGCTATTAATAATGCAGAGAGGCATAAAGGGAATTGTAGTAATGATGCAAAGGGAATGATGCAGAGTAGCTGTCCAATTTCCATGCAAAACAACAGGAATAGGCAGAGAAATAAACAGATTTTCAATCATGTCTGTGTCTTTAAAAGTGATTGATGGCGACGGTGTGACATTTCCACATCAGCGTGCCAAGCAGAGCCGTAATTAGTTGCGCTGCAGAGATATAAGGATGAATCAGCCTTTTTTTCTTTTCTTCCAGAGCTATGTTCATGCAGGTTTTATTTCTGGGTGTGGAAGGTAAAGACTATAAAGTTCAAGTCTGTGGTAAAATATTACAAAAGGGCACTCCTCTCTCAGCACCCCCAGTTCAGCTAAGACTCCAGAGTATGACGACGTGTTTGATCACCACGTTCCCTTTGCTCCCGAGATTGTTTTTGTCAAGTATCTTGTGAGAGCAGCATGAGTTTCATGAGTTGCGTCTGAGGATTAGCTCAGGCCCAAAGAGAGCGGGGGTTAAAACCGCTCAAATTAGAAAAGAAAAACTTTGATCCTCAGTAAGGAGGGTTACACTAAAGAGTTTCCAATAATAATTGTGTTTGCCTAGCGCTGCTTTACTTACGAAAGAAAGTGTAAAACTTCTCCCACCTGTCCTCTGGGAGGAAGACAGAGGCAGAAGTTTGCCAAAGGTAATATTGTCTTTGGAAGAGGCAGTGAAGACTATGCATTATTCATCACACCTGGTCAACTTCAAAGGCTAGATGTAAGCAACAGTAAGGTATCACCGCTTGAGTGTTATCACCACAGAGACCCTCCGTAGGTTTTTTGTTCTCTGGGAACAGCTTAACAAGATGTTGTCTTAGGAATTACACGTCAGATCAGAGCTCAGAGCTGAGAGGGAGGAAGGGAGAAAAAAAAAAAAGAGTGCACTCTCCCAAGGAAGGTGTTTTTACATTTTGATGTTTGACAGCAAATCACTCTTACAAAAATTGCAAAGTTGCACTCATCGTAGCACCGACGCCACGCGCTGCGATGTGTTGGGTTTAGCTCTACCGCCTGGTGGTTAAAGGCACCTTGATTTGAACTTTCACCAACACCAGAATTAATCTGTACTGTCAAATCACATCAAGCATTGAGAACCAGGACGCTGAAACATTTGTGTTTCTGTTACATACAAAACAGCGTCTTTCACAAAATATCACAATAACGTACAGAAGATGTGTGTTCATTTCATCTTGTAAAGACGGACAGGTCTCCTTAGTGTGCAATAATATAGTGCATTAATGCAACTTTTTAGGTTGTAACGGGTTTAGTTTTAAAGCAAAAGTGAAGATACTGTATCATATGAAACTAGAAAACATAAAGAATCCATTGGTACCAACCATGTCATACTAGCTTGTCATAAAGGAGGTTAAATAACACTCCAAACTTGTGCAAAATTTTGCAGAGGAAAAAACTGGCATGGCCATTTTCAAAGGGGTCTCTTGACCTCTGACCTCAAGATATGTGAATGGAAATGGGTTCTATGGGTACCCACGAGTCTCCCCTTTACAGACATGCCCACTTTATGATAATCACATGCAGTTTGGGGCAAGTCATAGTCAAGTCAGCACACTGACACACTGACAGCTGTTGTTGCCTGTTGGGCTTGAGTTTGCCATGTTATGATTTGAGCATATTTTTTATTCTAAATGCAGTACCTGTGATGGTTTCTGGACAATATTTGTCATTTTTTTGTGTTGTTAATCGATTATATACTATAATTGATTAAATACTTGACAAATCTCCCTTTAAGGTACACAAAAAAAATTGATTAATTTGCGATTGATCACGATTGACTATGGATTACCATGCAATTAATCGCAATCAAATATTTTAATCAATTGACAGCCCTATTTTTGATATTTTCCTACACTTCTTCCATGAAGACCTATATTATGAAGTTACAAGGTAAATAAGTTAACATAGCAAGGACAAGAGAGACAGGTTGTTAATGGGACCATCAGTGCACTAGAGTTTTTCCTGTTGCAGCTTGGGAAAGCAAGTGATCTTAAGTGATGGAGAGATTTGCGAAGATCAGGACCAGACTCGCAGCAGCTCATCCTGGGCCAGCACTAGTTGAGAAGCAGAGAGAGAGAGAAAGGGATAGAGAGAGCTGCTGGGGGCAGTTTGTTAGACCGTAGAGACAGCCATCTGATTACTTTCTTCCTAAGCTAACAATGGCTCTCACAACAGCAGGGGTACAACAAATATCTTACATCCCCGGCTCCACAACAAGGGCCTATTGTGCACCCATAAATCAACAAACTACTACCAGACCATAACATTAACTGCTCTCAGTTTCTCAGGCCACTGAATACATCATAAAGCAAAATATGCACAGCAGATAAAGAAATCTAAAGGTGCATTGTGATGTATGTTTATTTCAGGAGGCGGGATAGCGAGAAAGGCTGCGAAGCAAATGGACAAAAAATATATGGCTATAAGTTGAATTTAATTTCACAGGACATAAAGCTAGCCTTTATTAGTTTTTCTCTCAGACGGTGAAGCGTGTTCTAAAGCCATAGGCCATGGAATATGCTGTACCTATTAAAAATCAAATCATAAACAATAACTATGCTCCCTTCCTCCCTCCCCACATCATAAATAACACTGTAGGAGTCTTTTTGTCAAGCATCTCAAAAGAAGCCACGAGAGCAATTTTCTTGTTTTCACAAATTGAAAACAAAGACATTTTTTATCCTCACGCCACATCATTAAAGTAGGAAACCCAGGAAGTTTAAAGAAAAACAAGCAGAGGGGAAATGAAAACTTTTCTGATTATCTGATGCAGACAGTGTAGATTAAGACTCAGCTTCATAGCAGAAAGTCCCTTAACTGGGTTGTCTGCCCTAATTGGCGAGGCTGAATAAAACATTTAATGAGTGCCCTGCAGAACAGAAGTGACAAATAATGCATGTATAGTCGGCCCGTCGGCGGCCCTGTTTGCATTATAGCACTGAGAGGTTCATGTGTGTCTGTCTCACATCGTCACTACTGTGATTACCAGCAAATAGATTTTCTGAGTTTGTTTCTACAACTAATGGTCAATGCTTAATGAGAATTGCTTTATATTATAATTCAGAATCCATACTGTACATGTGATTGATTACATGCGATATATGGCACAATAGGCTGCCTGATGCTGAATGACTATAGGCGACACTGCATCCATCCATTTGCTCCGTAAAAAGGGATACGAATCACCCCTGCAACCATACTGAACATCCATCTTCCCTGCCTCGTTGAATTCCTAAGAGGCTGGATAAAAAAAGAGACAGCAGAGATGGTTGAATGGGAGAACATTGTTTTATAATGCAGGTATAAAAGACATCTTATACTCCACCATCTCCAGTCAGCCCATGACTTTTGCTTGGTGAGTAGGGAGTGAATGAGACTCACTTCAAATGATGCATCTTCCCTGCCTTCAACCTCAGAGGAGAACCAACTATTATTTCAAGGTGTGACACTACAGGTGAATAGGGTAAAAAAATTAACTAATAGATATCGATGTCCGTATACTTACATAACAAATATTTTTTGTATTTTCTGAAAATATGTTTAAATGTGCAAATGAGGCATTATCTTATCAAATATGTGCTAATTTGCATACATTTACAGAAATCTGAACATTGGATAGGCCAGGTTTAAAAAAAAAAAAATCATAGTCAAGTTTTTTACAGAGGGAATTTTGGATCTCTTTTTATCACTGCATAAAATACAGCCATATACATCCATTTTTACCATGTTTTTAGGAAAAAAATATTATATATCAAATGATATATGAACAAACCTTTGTGTTAAAACCTTCAGAATATAGATAGGAATGATACTGGAAAGTTTTGTGTATGTAAAGGCCGTGACACACCAAGCAGACAGTCGTCCATCAGCCTAGTTTTTCGGTGTGTCCCACACCGTCGTGTAGGAGTTTGTGAATGTTGGATCGGCGGCAACGCCGCCTGTCGGTGAGAGAAATCTCTCTGATTGGCTGTTCAGCTTAAACGAATCAGTGCACGAGAAGAGAAACGGAAAGCAAGCCAACGAGGAAAGTCAAGAAGAAAAACACAGAAGGCTCTTCTCATTTTTCATCTTCATCTCATCTGATCTCATCTGATCATTCTAATAACTCTCAACAAAGAAATAGGTAATACACAGGATCCTTTCCAATTTGCCTATAAGCAAGGCCGCAGCACGGAGGATGCAGTTGTCACTCTTGTGCATAATCTCTCCAAACACCTTGACAAACCAAAAAGATTTGCCAGAGTTCTTTTCCTGGATTTCTCCTCAGCTTTTAACACAATCCAGCCTGATGTGCTTCTGTCCAAAATGATTCAGTTACAGTTCAACCCAAACCTCATTCACTGGTACAATTAATTTCTTACAAACAGAATACAGCGAGTAAAAGTAAATGACTCTCTCTCTTCCTCCATTAGGACTAATGTTGGAGCACCTCAAGGATGCATTAGTTCATCTGTGTTATTTACTTTGTACACTGCTAATTGCTCCACCAGTGTGCCCAACCAATTTCTTTTAAAGTACTCTGATGATTCCACCTTAATTTCTCTGCTGACTGACAGCGATGACCTCAGTTTGCACCAGTGTAATGTTGACTGGCTAATTGAATGGTGTGACAAAAACACTCTTATCATTAACACTAGTAAGACAGATGAAATTATTTTTGGCCTTCCTTAATCAAACAGGTCTCTTCATACAAATAGCTGGGAGTTATGAGAGACTCCACTCTATCATGGACCCCTTACATTGAATTTACCTGTAAGAAGATACAGCAGCGCATTTACTTTCTTTGCAGACTCAGTTCATTTTTCAGTTCAGTGATTCAGAGTGTCCTGTTGTACTGCAGCACAGCCTGGCTCAGTAGTCTCTCTGTAAAACTTAAAACTAAACTTTATAGCCAAATCAAAATCTGCACGAAGATCATTGGCCAACCTGTGACACCCTCCTTTCAAGTAGCTCACAACAAGAGTATGCTCAGAGTTGCCAACAGTATCTCTTCTGATCCCTTACATGTTTTAAATGGGAAATATCAACTTCTGCCCTCCAAGAGGCGATTCAGAGTCCCCACATTTAATCGCATCAGGCTAAAGAACGCTTTTGTCCATCAGTCCATCTTGTTGCTAAATAATAATCAATGTGCTGCTAAGGAGATGTAAATCCAGAGGACAGATGGTCATTTTTTAATGGGTTATGTATGGTTAATTGTGATGTGTTTTGTTTTTTGTCTGATGGGTCTTACTTGTCTGTTTTTTCTATGGTAACGGTATGTCTATTGGATGTGTACCTTTTCTCAAACTGAGCCGCCTATGGATGCAAAATGAATTTCAGTGCAAACTGACAATAAAGTTGTATCGTATCGTAAACGGATATTTTCACAACGACATGGCCATCTGGAATGAAGCTAAGTGGTGAGTGAGAGTGGTGTGAAAATGGTCGGCAAACGCCGTTTTGTTTCATGTACGTATCATAACAACGGCTTTTATAGCCACAGTCCTAGGTCCTCCGGTTTGCCTTTTTGAATGATGAAAACAGACTACCGCCGCCTGCTGGTGTGGAGAGTTATTTCCTCTCACGCTGGCGCAGAACATACGTGCTAACAGGCCGTCGGCTGTATTCCTTGCGGTATGTTCAAATGCAACTTATCGGCCAAAACAAAGGCGAGGTGAGGCGACGCAACATGCGGCCTTTGTTGCCGCTAGCTCTCTGATGTCCCGTTGGTGGGTCTGGGGCTTAAGTGCTACTGAAGTGGAGATTTCTGGCTCAGAGTGAGAAAAACCTAATTTTGAGAAAACGGCTGTTAAAGACATGAATTGTAAAATTTCAGATATTTTGCAAGACACTACAGGTAAATAGGGTAAAAATCTAACTAATAGATATCACCATGAAACTTCCTCAGTTGATTACTTACATTAAGACAATTATTTTTTGTATTACAAGTTTTCTGAAAATCTATGTTTAAATATGCAAATGAGACATTATCTAATGCTAACTTTTGGTGAATTTAGAAGAAATCTACAGATGCAAATAGACAAAGTGTAGTAAAATAAACACCTAAATGTGTATTTTGGATGTTTTCTTTCCACTAGTCTGAAATAAGGTATGTTATGGAAGCAAAAATAGCCCAAAATCTCAAAATTGACCAGTGCATGAAAAATGTTTTTGCCTTAAATGAGACAGTACAAGGAGATACAGTAGTAGTAGTAGTGAAGAAATATGGAAAGGGGGTTGGAAACGCTGATTTCTCAGTACAAACACTTTGCTAACACACACACACACTTTTAAACTGCCCTGTGATTTCCCTCTATAAATTGTTATAGCAAGACCTGACGTATAATTTGAATGACTAGATACCCTTTTAAATGACTTGGTATGTGCCTCATTTGAATAGAAAAATGGTTCTTCATTGATCTATGTGCTGGCTGCCGCAAGCTCATTATGATTGAGTGTGTTAATTAAGATCTCGTTGGGAGTGACATTTCCATGCCCGCTCCCTCTGCTGATGGGCTGGCGGGAGAGGGAAGTCAACACCACCATCTCGACTCGCTGAAGAGGCTGAGAGTAATGAGAGATGACACTGAGGAGATCAGGGTCTTGGTGCAGCCGTAATATATGAATCAATGCATATACAGAATATGTGGAGGCATATATTTCAATTTCAAGCACCAGGAAGACCAAGGGTTTGGAATCACAATGTGTCTGTTTTTGTGTGTGTGCATCTGTTTACGTTCTGTCACGCATGCATGTGCACACAAAGGCTTTTGTGTCAGTGGACAGTAATAGGATTTGCATTATTTATAAATTTCAAAAGTTATGGATTTTTTAAGAGCAATGTCTTTGTCCTTACTGTGGATCACGTCATAAATCTTGTTACCTGATGCAAAGAAGCAAAGAATTATGGATCTTGAGATCCAATTTTCTGCTTATAAAAAATACGTTATTGTTCTTGCAACACAAATACTCAATGTCAATGCTACATTGTGAGATCTATGATGCCATGCACTCCATGGCTCCTTCTCTGCTTTCCACCAGATACAAAAATACACACCCAATACGAACATCCATGCTCACACGGATAGAGCTGGTTAAACTAAATTGTATATCCAATAGTACAGTAGTTTAAAACCTACAGTTCCGTGTTGATCAGTAGTTAATTGTGATTTTCTTAACTTCTTGTGCTAAAAGATACTCACTGATAAAGTAAAACAGGAGGGAGCAAAAATAGACAGTGTTTTTCATGATTTTGCATAATTTGTACCAGCTACAAATGTCGAGAGTTGGGGGCAACAAACAGGTGGTGATGTTCGATATAGAGGCAGATTGCACTAAGCCGATAAAGCTGACTGACTGCAAGAGGGAAAAGCTAGAAAGTTCTGCTTTTGTTGCACAAAGAACAATAAATCACACATCTGCAACTCAGTCTGACCTGTTGTGAAATGTTTGCCAACACATAGGCTGTGATATAGCGGGGGTTCTACAGTTTGCTTGAGGCGTCCTCACGTCAGACAGCTTAAAGCAGCGTGAAGCCAAGAAGAGAACTCTGCTACAGTATAAAGCTCGGAGTTAGTAGAGTGAAGAAATGTTACTGAAAAAACTTTTAGGTGTTTTGTTTAAGGCTGCACAATATTGGAAAAAAAACTGACATATCAAAGTATCAATACTGAATATTTGAAACACTTTCAATACTAATTTTCCACAGTATCGATCCAGGGGTACCAGCTGCACTTTCTGCTTTCTCCGACAGTGAGTTGACGCACACACATTTATCTTTTAATAAAAAAATGTATGCACTCAATTTTTTTGTCAATTTTCTCCCTGTGGTATCAAAAATGGTATTGAATAGGTATTGTATCAAAGTTAGAAATTCCAGTAACACAACAATATTCAACCTAAATTTTGTAGGCTACATTTTAAAGTTAAATGCATCAATGTGGTGCACTTAGAAGGCAAAATTAAGGGGTTAGATAAATAACTGTGTGCTCTTGTAAACTATTTAATCATAAACACATGGTTATGGTATAGATATGAATGGTGATGACACGGCAATCACACCCACAAAGCACGGTAAACAAGACAGGGTCCGTGTTTCATGATGGGGTCGGGTGGGTTGCAGACATCACCAAAGAGCCCTCGCACCGAGGGCATTAAGCCTGGGTGTAATGTTCACCATGTTCACCATCTTAGTGTTTCAGCATGTTAATATTAGCACTAAACACAACGTACAGCTGAGGTTGACTGGATGTCAGTTTTGCAAGTATTTGGTCATAAACCAAAGTACTGAACAAATTACAACTTTGACCTGATGATGGCACTTGATGAAAAGTTAAGCGATCACTAAATTTATTACAATTCATCCTGAGGGGAAAATGAGTGTGTGAATCAACTGTCTTTCTTTTTAAAGATTTTATTTAGCGTTTTCACCATTATTTATTAGTTGATAGTAGAGAAGCAGCCAAGAACAGAGAAGTATAACATGCAACAAAGGCCCCTGAACCGGGGATGTTACTCATACACGGTAAGCACTTTAACAGCTACCAGAGAACCCACGTCTGTACCAAATTTCATGGTATTCTATTCAATAGTTGTTGAGATATTTCAGTCTGTCCAAAGACATGTGCCGAACAAATAGCCCTCCGACCCACAGACACTGCTGTTTCCAACAGTTTTGAACACTGAGATGATTAGGGCTGTCGTTTAAAAAATGACGAAACCTATACCAATACCAGTTCCCTTAGCGTGATACCAATACAGTACCAATAGAGTGCTTCATTTGATGCCTTTTTTTATTCTACTTCATTCGATACCCACCATGTGAATGGAAGCATTCACTTGTGTAAAATGCCACCACCACCGCATTTATTTTTATCAGACACCACAGGCGTGCAGTATAGCCATACTTTCAAACGTTTTAGTGGCATTTTGGCACCACCTCTGTCAAATACACCACGCTTGATTTCACCACACTACAGACTATATGGGTTGTAGCTGCTGCTGTAGTGTGCCAATCGCACGTCGCATTAAATCGAAGAATGCTTGCAGTGATTGGCCGCGAGCAAAACCATACAAATAGTCTTTTTTTTCTAGATCTTTCTGTAAAAAGGATCGAATGCAGGTATCGTTTGAGTGAAGACATTTCAATACTACTTGGTACTGGGTTATTTTGGCGATACCCAGCCCTAGATAGGATACATTTTGAGTTAAAGCCTTGTTTTGTAAAAAGAAAAGCAAAAAAACTAAATGTCTGTGTCTGTGGTAAACTCCGACTTTTTTTTTTTTACTTATAATCCAATTCCATTTTTAATTCTTTCATAATGTTGTAAAATATGTGCAGTTTATTAATTTTCTGTTTTTATTCCACTTTCCAAGAATCCCTCTTTAGGACTACATGTATGCTCAATAAACTGTAAATAATAAATAGCCCCCTGTCTACCAGCTACAGTGTTGTGCATGTGTGCTGCACCATCACCCTACACCACCTACACTGTGAGCTCAATTTCAGCTTTTTATTGCAGGACAGAGATAATGTGACTGCATCGCCCCATGTTGATGTGCAGTTGTTCCCCACCTCCACAATAGACACTGTCTGCTTGCCTTCCAATCTGCCGACCCCCGAAAAATGCTCAATCACCTCCCACCACCTTGTTCAGCCCGTGACAGGATATACTGATAGCCGGCTGGCCCTCCGTTCACACAGGCTGATAATTCCACCTGCGCCTGCATGCCTCCAAATTGATTCGTCCCTCTCTGCCTGTCCCTTTGGTACAGCTTGGCTGTATGATTGAGGTGCTCCCTAATGAATTCTCAGAGGCCAGGTGCTGATACTGTGTTAACTGAAGCCAGGGAGAGCCATCTATAAAACAGGAGTGCATGAGCCTCATTGGACAGTTAAGCAGTGCTCCTGAGGGGACAGGTCTTGATGAAATACAGAGGTAAATATAATATCCACCAGCTGTTTTGTCACACAATCTGGCTGTCTAGCAGCACACCGTCACCGCTTTTACTGGTGTTTAGTAGGGCTGGGAAATTACACCTATGTCCCGATTCGATACTATCACGATACTTGGCTGCCGATTAGATATATATTGCGACTCTACAAGTATCGTGATTCAATATTATGATTTAGTGCGATTTTATTTTTGTTAACTTTTTTAACACTAGACCATGGGAAAAAGTTGAATCATACACTTCTAGAGACTTTTAATTTGAAAATATCTAAATTAATACATTGAAATGTTTGATTTTCAGCATGCATGTAGTCAGAAATGTCCTGAAGCCAAATATTTCAGTCATTGTCAGGCATTATTTATTACAATTTTTCCAGCAACCCAAAAATCAAAGAATAAAGACATTTCCCTCACAAATTAGTGGTATTTTCTTTTTAATTTATAAGGGACATGTAATGTTTTATACCTCTGGTGATTATAATGCAATTAATCTTATCTCCATAGATGTATTTTGTATATAAAGTTCCCAACGTTGTCACACATGTATACTTCTGTTAAATTCGCCAAGTCCATCGCTAGCTCCGTTCTCTTTATACATCCATGGTCAGCTCCATCGGGGCCGTTTGAATGCATTTAACATAAATGTCAGTATGTGGGTGCTCTACAGTTGTAGCGTCGGCCGATTTGACCACAGAGATGAGAGTGACGGCTGGCTGGACCGCACGTTACCGCAATACAATAACGTTTCCTGTACATGACAGAGTTAGCATGCAGCTTTAGCCATGATGTCCAGCTCTGCTTTTCCTGCAATGTGTGAAATCCAAAGTATTTCCATACTTTACTGTATGTGTAGTGTTTACTATGTTGGATTTAAAATGTGAGGGTTCAAGTCGTATCCAGGTGGAACTTACGCCTACTACAACAATAAAAGCGGTAACGTCCTTCTACCTCTGCATAGACTCAAATGAAGCAAATATATTGATTCTGGCATTAAAAAAATCTATTTCAAAAATTGTAAAAAAAAAGATTACATTTTTTTTCTCACCCCTAGTGTTTAGCATTTATGGAAATGATCACACAAATATTGCATACCTTAGCTCCAACTTTTACAAGACTGCAGCATCAAAAGATCGTTACCAAGTGACTTTATCAGGGGCAAGCTGGATAGACGTCTGTATTATGAGGCGCGACACAAAGGATCCTGTTTTACATAAAGCTGCCATGATGGACACAATGTCACCCTCGCTGTTCAGAATTAATGACAAGATGAAATGAGTTGTCTGTCTGGGGGCACGCCATGCAGGAGATGGCTGCCATTAAGATGAGAGGGCAGGAAGGCTTAATGCTCTCTCTGCTCATCTGTCCGACATTGTAATATGTGCTGACAAGTTTATTGCCGTGTCCCATCCTTGAACGAGCGGCAATTACTGTGCCAAGTGCTGATAGTCAGTCGGGCCATGCCAAAGGAAGTTTATCACATGAGAGAGGCGAGATTTTAAAAATGAGTCAACGAATTACTTGAGGATGTGTGAATGATTCAGAGGATAGTGTTCAAATGGAGGTACAAAATGTAAAAGGGGAAAACTACTCAAATATATGTTTCAGGAAGCACAGCGCTATTTCACATTTTGCTCACAACCGAAATAATTAAATGAGTGCATATCTAGTGGGCTGGTATCAGAAGATGTCATGTAACTGTCAATGCACACCGACGATTTACATTAGGTTTGCACTGCAAATACAGCAGCCCACGCGAAGCTGGAGGACTGTGGAGAAAATCTTATGTCAGTCACTGCATTTAGACTTGGTTACGGCTGGAATGTAAATTGTGAAACAATTTTCATACAGAAATCATGCCGTGTTCCTCAACTATAAACTAATACTTGGATATGAAATAGTCTGAGTCACCTGTTAGAACAATTAACGTTTACTTATCCCCGTCCCCATTAGTTACTGTTGCTATGCCTGTCAAGCTTTCCGTTGTCACATGACAAATATGCAATTTTTAATGACAACGGTGGCAGATTTTACAACTCAATTTCATTTTTGAAACACTGGGTCTTTGATTTCAGACAGATGTAGTCAAAAGCCTCTCATTTCTAACCAGCAACCAGCTGAAATGACAACTGTCATCAGCTGCAGTTAGCTATTTAACATCAGCTCCATGGCTTGGTTGGAAACGCTGTTTGTGGCTGACTTCTTAATAGGCTTGTTCGAGATGAGCCAGGCCTGTGCAGAATCGATCACCGGCGATCGCCGCGCAATGCATGCCTGTTCGATTTGTGTCCGACTTGATGCCGACATGCTCTGACGTCATGCACACGTGGGCAACGATAACCCCACGAGATCGAGGCGGCCGCAGTTTTTAGAGCCAGGTGCCGCAGTTACTCTCCACCGACTGCAAGACCCAGGGCATTATGGGAAACGCCTGCCTTGTGCCTGATCAATTTAAACTCTTTGTTTTTCTACATTATCATTAGTTAATCAAAGTGAACTTTAACATAAATCGAACATCAAAAGTGGTTTGTTTTTGTTCATGAATTTAAGTAATTTTATTGGTTTGTTATTTAAAATCTGCATGTTTTTTTGGATTTTGATGTTAACAATGCAGTGAAGTTAAATAAAAAATATGTTTTTAAGTGTAAAAAGTAGCATTTGGTCAAAAAACAAGAGTTTGCATATGGGCCCCGAAAAAGCTAGAACTAGCACTGCTAGCTGCGTCCTAAAGTAGGAGGAGCTGCTGGACAAGATGCACTTGAGGTCATGGGGAGAGGAGCAGCATGTTGCCAAGGACAAAATGCAACGGACAGATCTCATTGCAGCCTTATTACCCATAGGGGACGAAGAGGAGTAAGTAAGAAAATAAGTTAAGGTTAACATTAGTAACATGATTTGAGCTGTTGCGGAGTTTTGACTCAATGTAACGTAACGTTATCGTCAGCTCACTCACTGTAAATGCAAACGTCGGCAACAAACACATGGCTTTCATCCAGGAGGCCTCTGTTCGTGTCAATCACGTTAAGTTTCACTTTCATGTTGCAATCAGCTGTTCATACGTGTCCCATGTTCATAATGTTAAGTCTCATTTTCACTTTACAAACGTAGTAGTTTTAAGCCCAACCATGTAGCTCTTTCCTAAACCTAACTATAGTGGTTTTGTTGCCTAAACCTTAAGTGACAACGAGGGGTGTGACAAAGCGGCAGTATGTGACGAGTTGGGATGAGAACATGTTGGATGACTACATGGCTATTCGATTTTGCCAAAGGAATGAAGCTAAAGCTGCATGTCCCAGGCAAAAAGTCAGCATCCCCACAAGTTGATGATCCACGTACTGCAGAAGACATGGAAATAGAAAAAGTATTGTTGGTGTATTTGAGTGTAGAGCTAGTTAGTCCTAGTGTCGTAAGTTGGAAGAGGAAAAACTTCCAATTAGACTGTTTAGTTGCTTAGCTTACCTACTCGTTCGTGTTTTCGAAACATGATTTTACTTTTAACTTTACAAGAGAAAAGGCTTTTAGGATAAGGACTAACTGATGTGTTTGACAAATTTAACTATCTTGGTTAACGAGTTTGTCTGGAGTTACTGGAGTGTTAACTTCCCCAAATCCAATAAAGAGCAGGACAGAGCTGCTAACTTTAGTCTACACTCGAGAAGCAGCTTTCACACAGTGGAAGTTTAACTGAACTGAACTGAACAATTAACCGATTTGAACTCAACTGAACTGATATTAAATGTTCATTAAAAAGTGAAATGAACTGGACAGAGCTGAATGCAACTGAACTGACTTTGAATTGAGAAAGAGAGTGAGGAGAGGACAAGACGTGCTGCAAACACTAGTATCCTACTTATCCAGTCTGGTCACACCTTTCTGCAAATTATACTGCTTATTATCCCTGAGCGCTCTATCACAGCCCTAAATCAGACTGAATTATGGGTGCACAGCCTCCGCCTATGACCGAGCAACACCGCCAGGCTGTGTGACAGCCAGAGAGAACATCATCTCACTCCTCCCATCTTCCTCTTTCTCTGTCTGCATCTCCTTCATCCTCTTTGTTTCTTACGTTGTGTGCCAGAGCCTCTATCCCAGTCAGTCTGACTTTCCTTCAAATCTGCTCTCTCCCTTGATTCTCTTCATCTCTAATTTCAATTTTCTACTTCTCTGACTTCTCTCATTTTTCCTTATCGAGTT